>APFE030413990.1:163618-202718 GCA_000404065.3 Pinus taeda | reverse complement strand
AAATCTCAAGATGCAGATTATCTACAAGTAATTTAATTGAGTTAATCAATAACACTCTTTATCTGTCTAACATGATTTTGCAGTGCACTCTAGTTAAATTGTCGTCAGCCAAAGCATTGGAACAAGCAATCAATCAAGAATTGGAGAAGAATGGATGATTAATTGTCGGCATCCAAAGTTTAACTTGGGATACCTATTGGTTTTTCTTAGTAAAACTATATAGTCAAAGGGCCACCCTCAAATGTTTAACTGATGCGATTGGTTGTATCATTCTCGAAATCCATGATGCCACATACTCAGCTCAACTACATTCTCGTCTCACTCGTCCTCCAAAATTGGAACTGATGCTTGCAATCTGCCAGCTCAAATCAAAAGGAGATCATCCGAAACAATGAATCATGCTGCTGACTGCAAACAAACCTATTGTTAAGAAGATACTCATGATTTAGTTGTACCAATTAATAGCATTTTATTTTTGTAATTAGTTAGCCTAATTAGTATTTATAGACCCTTTCATGCATTTAGAAAGGGTCCTCAGTTTTTGTATAAACTCAAATCTGGAAGTCGCACTATTGTGCTTCTGGTATATTTTTTTATAAACACTGGGCCAGTATTCCAAATTTTAACAAAGAAAGCTTTGATGGGATGTGCACTATTGCCTTGATGTGAAAGTGTTTCTAAGTTGGAAGAAGGAATTTGAATGCGATTGATATCGGGAATGATCCAAATAACATATGGTACTATTATCTATGCTCTTGTTTCATTCTTTCATGTGAATCGTCATTTGTTTAATCTTGCTATCATTGGATATATGTATGTGTTCTTAACAACAATCCTTATATTTTTCACTATTGAATGTTTAAGGAGTGTTATTCTTTCAATCATATCTGTGTCAGTGATATATAAAGAATAGTGTAATAATGTTTTAATAATTACTTTGTTCAACTACTTGAACAAAGTAATTATCATATGAATAAATGTCTTTGTTTACCAATAGAGTCATCTATATGCCTTTTTTGGATAAAGATAATCAAACATTACACTAATACAGAAATTTCCCGGGATAGGATAGTTGTTCATATTTTTACTTTTTAGATTAAATCATTCATCCATTATCATTATATTAGAGAACCACCCATTTATCCATCCCCTTTTATCCATCATTGGGAAATTGGTCCTATTATTTCCAGTCGGAGCCACCACACCAAATGGAAAAGGAGCTGCCTTTAAGGTCTGGACCGGGTGGTTTTCCCCGATGTTGTTGCAGCGATTTTCAAGGCATCAACATTTTTGGCGCTAGAAGGAGGGCATGAACTGTGAATGGTGAGAAAACCAAAACCTATAGCCCACTCTAAGAGTAAATCTCCCTCCACCTCACCTCGGACCTCCTGTTTGCATTTTGAAACACCAGTATTCAAACAAGAAGAAGAGGATTCAACTACCACTATTCAATCCCACCATACTTCAGATCGATTAAGTCATGAGTCCCCTAAAGTTCAGACTCTCATTTAGAAACTTCAAAGCTTTTCGATAACACCACAGAAATCTAAAGATTCTCAAGGCAGTGAGACTTTGCAATTCAATCTACCTCACCCTCTCACCAGACTTCAAAGCAGAAAGCTTAGTATTGAACCTACTGAGTTGCCTTTACCGAAAAGGAAAAGGGCAAAAAAGAACACTGAAGGATCGGACAATGAGGCTTTTTCATCATCATCCTCCATTTCATCATCCCCAGTGCAAAGTCAACCATCCACACCTCCATTACACATTGTTGTTCAACAGGGATCAACAACTTCAACATCCCAACCTATTCAATCCTCAATATCAACTCCTTCCAAAACATCTGGAATTTCATCAGCAATATCATTTGTTATTAGTTCTACGATGGCTCAGAATCCATGGAGTAGTCTTAGTGTGGTCACTATGCCTGCACCAATACACCCATTGCTAGATTCTCTTGAAAAATGGTTGCCAAAATTTAATCCAGATGCCAGAACATAAGCCGAAGAACATATTAACAATTTCATGTTATCAGTTAATTTAAAAGGAGTGACAAAGGAAGATGTTGTCATTAGGCTTTTCCCTTATACTTTACAAGGATCAGCTAGGTCTTGGTATTTTTCCCTGCCCTCTGGATCCATTACCAGTTGGAACATTTTTCAAGAACAGTTTCTCACTAAGTATGGTGATGATAGATCTTTAGCAACATTAATTAACGATCTCTCGAATCTTAGGATAGAATATAAAGAACCTATCAAGGAATTCAATTTACAATTCAATAAACTCTTGAATAAGATTCCAACAGCCTCCAAACCAAGTGAGAAAATCAGAAGCGAATGGTATATAACATCCCTACCTTCAAATATAGCCATTTTTGTAGATAGGGTTGCAAAACCAACTTTAGCTGAAAACATGAAAGAGGCGCTTGCTGTAGAGAAACACATTATTGCTTTAGAAAAGAAAGCTACTCTTGAATATAGAAAATCCAAAAAAGTTTCTTTTAAAGATGATTCAAAGAAGAAAACTCCTAAAGATCCATATGATATGGAGGGTCTACAAAAGGTCCTCAAGACTATGTCAAATGAAATGGTTGAAATCAAAAAACAAGTAGCTGAAACTTCAACAAAGAGGCCATTTAGAAATTTTAAGAAACCTAAATCAAAACCACCAAATGCTATATCTAATGCAGACTCGGATCCTAAAGAGGAAGAAGAAGATGAAACAATCTCTCCATCCGAGGAACCCGAAGAAGAGGAGATTGTCAAATGCCATGGGATGTGGGATTTCATTTTACCTAACTCCGATACAGAAAATGAACAAGAAGCTTTCCCTGTGACTACTAGGAGTAAAAGTACTCCTGAACATGTCTAGGAAACTTCAAAGAAAAGGAGTGCAGGTACCACTACTATTAAAGAAAAGGTTCCCACAAAGAAATCTGTGGCAATACCATCCCAAAATCAACCGTCATCTTCAAACCTACCTTCAACATCTAAGATGTTGGTAGTATCAGATTCAATGGATTACAATATTATCGATGATATGAAGAAGACAAAGGCAAATATTACTATGTTTGAACTTAGCAAACTCAAACATCAGCAAAAATTACTTCTTAAAGAGCTAAATTCCGTCCCTTCTTCACCTCTTCCTAATGTTGTGTTCTCCAAAGCTGCAAATGATTCAGGTCAACCACCTCCTAGTAGAGTGGAAGCTACTGATGCAGTTTTAATTGGAGACAGATCAAATCTCATACTCCCCCTTTTCTCTTGACCTATGAGATCTATAATAGAAATCTGTACAACTGTTTGATTGACTCAGGGGCATCCTCTAACATAATGCCAGCTTCAGTTTGTTCCAAACTGAACATTGAACCCCAAAAGTCTGCAATTCATATTGTACAGTTGGATAGAACTAAGGTCCAAGTTTTAGGAGAAATCAACTCAGTAACTATCAGGTTATCAGTTGATCCACGAGTGGTTCAAAGAATTGATATTTTAATCATTGATATACCTAAATTTTATGGTTTAATTTTGAGTAGAGACTAGTCTGAGAAACTCCATGGTTATATTTCTACCGATTGGTCCCATATGTGGCTACCTTATAAAGGAAAGCCAAATCAGATCAAAATCGATCGGGAGAAACATATGACCCATACTGTCACTGAATTTGAATAGGAAAATCAACCAATAGCATTCAATAACAATATTTTGGGGAATTACTCATTCGAATCATTTTTTGGCAATTTCACTGCCCAACCATCTCCTTTCTCAGTTAATAATTTCACATCTCAAATTGGAAATTTTTCACAAACCGATAGATCAATATGTGTCAATATTGCTGAGAAAACCGTAAATAAAATTGTTGATAATTCTTTATTTTGGTCACTATACTTTGATGGGTCTAAATCTAGTGAAGGTGCAGGAGCAGGGTGTATTTTAGTTAGCCCTGAAGCAGAAAAAACTATTTTATCATGTAGATTGGAATTTGAATGCACAAATAAAACGACTGAATATGAGGCCTTAGTTCAAGGACTCTACAAAGCTATTGGTCTTAAAGTTCAATATTTTAAAGTGTTTGGTGATTCAGAAATTGTTATAAAACAAGTTAGAAATACAATTCATTGTCTTTCTAGTCATCTCAAACACTATTAGTCCTTGGTTTAGGAACTCATATCTCAATTTTTAGCATTCAATATTTCTCCTATCCCTAGGTCCCATAATGCATCAGCAGACCTGCTAGCTAATGTCGCTTCCAAACTCCTTCCTTCTGAAGATTATTCCCCAGACAGATTTCCAGTAGAGTTAATTTTTAGAACATCAATTCTCGACAATGTCACCAATTGGCGAGTGTTCAATCATGACGAAGACATTTTAAATTTCTCGACTTCCGACAAGTATTATGATGATCAAATCATTGATGAAAGTGATCATGACCTTCAAATGAAGTAAAAGCAAGAAGAAAACTCAATACCAAAACTAGTGGTTAAGCTAGAAGATCTTTATGATATTAAAGATAGGTTTAAACAGGTGACCAATTCAATGCTCCAGAGTTCCACTTTAAGATTTGAATTGATAAACCTAGGTACTGAGGAAAACCCTCAAAACATCAATTTGGGATTAGGAATTTCTTTAGAAGAAAGAACAACATTCATTAGGATATTACGAAAAAATAAATATGTCTTCGCTTGGAAATATGATGATTTGAAAACATATGATGCATCGATCATTCAGCATATTATTCCAATGCTTTCTGAAGAAAAACCAGTCCAACAGAAGTTAAGGAAAATTCATCCTAACCTAGAGAGTCAAATAAAAACTGAGCTAAACAAACTCTTGAAGGCTAAGATCATTTTTCCTGTCAGACATTCAAACTGGGTGTCCAATATGGTGCCAGTTAGAAAGAAAAATGGTGATATCAGGATTTGCATAGATTTCAAAAATCTTAATAAAGCAAGCCAAAAGGATAACTTCCCTTTACTTACCATGGAGCAGACACTCCATTCAATAGCTGGTTCTGAGTTAATGTCCTTTTTAGATGGTTTTAGAGGATATAACTAGATTTTGGTCCATCCTGATGACAGGCTTAAAACTACCTTCAGAACTAAGTGGGGAACTTATGCTTACCAAAAAATGCCTTTTGGACTTATCAATGTAGGAGATACATTCCAAAGAGCAATGGATATAGCATTCAAAGGATTGATCAATAAAATAGTAGTTGTCTATTTAGATGATATTACTGTATTTTCCAAGAAAATGTCTAATCATTTACATGATTTAAAACAAATCTTTGAATGCTGCAGAAGGTATGGTATCTCGCTTAATCCAAAAAAGTCCTTTTTTGCTCTTAATCAAGGAAATATTTTGGGCTTTATTGTTTCAAAGGATGGTATTTATATTGATCCAGATAGAATTAAAGAGATTTCTGATATTCCATTCCCTCATAATAAAAAATCCATGCAGTCATTTGTGGGTCAAATTAACTTTGTTAAACGATTCGTTCCAGATTTTTCCCAGATTATTTTACCATTGCAAACAATGATTAAGAAAAATTCGGTGTTTAAATGGGGATCCACAGAAAAAGAGGCATTTGATTCTATAAAACAATCAATAATTAATGCCCCTGCTTTAAGCACTCCCAATTTTTCAAATCATTTCATACTATATACCCTCGCATCCGCCTCGTCTTATGCAGCAGTGCTGACTCAAATTAATGATCAAAACTTGGAAGCACCAATTTCATTTTACAGTTCAAATCTTCAAGGTGCTGAACTTAATTATTCGGAAGTTGAAAAGCAAGCCTTTGTTGTATACAAAGCCGTTAAACACTACAAACCCTTTCTCTTAAAAGCTCACACAAAAGTTATAGTTCCTTTTTCAGTAGTAAGACAATTACTAATCCAAAGGGAATTAGGAGAAAAAAGGGCAAATTGGGTCACAACATTACAAGAATATGACTTAGAAATCAAGCCAGTAAGGATTGTCAAAGGCCAAGGTTTTTGCAGTTTGTTAGCAGGAGCGTCCAATATTCAAGAACCAGAAGGTACAGAAGATACTGAAGAAATCAATTAGATAAGTATCACAGATCCTGAATCACAATATGCAGATCTGATTTTCTATTTAAAAAATGGATACGCACCTTCTAATCTCTCCTATAAAAACAAACGTGCCATTAGATTGAAAGTGAAAAACTTCATAATTGTAGATGATGTACTGTTTATGCAAAATTATGATTCAATTCTATTAAGATGCTTAGAAAAAGTTGAAGCGCAAAAAGTTTTGCAGGAGCTACATGACGGACCAGCAGGAGGACATTTTGGAGCTGATACAACAGCTCACAAAATCATTCATGCTGGATATTATTGGCCCACCCTGTTCAGAGACACTCACGAATACGTAAGGAAATGCCGAAGTTGTCAAATCTCTAGTGGGAGACAAAGAAAACCAGCTTTCCCTTTGCAACCAGTGAACATTGAACAACCTTTCGAGCAATGGGGATTGGATATCATTGGGGAAATCACTCCACATTCATCCAAACAACATAAGTATATCCTTACCACCACTGATTACTTTACTAAGTGGGTAGAAGCAATTCCTCTAAAGACAACAAACTCTAAGGCGATTATGGAATTCATAGATCAATTCATTATTACCAGGTTTGGTGTCCAAAACGCTCTTGTTTTTTATAATGCATCTTATTTCTCTAGAAATTCTATGTTTGAATTCGCTATCAAAAGGGGGTTTAAATTGAAGTATTCTAAAAATTACTACCCCCAGGGTAATGGTTTAGCAGAATCCGCCAATAAAAATCTTATCAAAATCATTAAGCAAACTATTGAGCAGAATCATAAAAACTGGCATAAATCTTTGATATTTGCACTATAGGCTGACATAATAACACAGAAGTCCTCCATAGGTACTTCTCCATTTAATCTAGTATATGGGAAGGAAGCTGTCATACCAACCAATTTAGTACTTCCATCTCTAGCTTTAGTGCAGTTTATTGAAGAAAGTCCCTCATCTTCTATTCAACTAAGACATGATCAAATTTTAAAACTAGAAGAAGAAAGGGAAAAAGCTAGAATTATACATGTAAAGCATCAACAAATTATTAAGTCATCTTTTGATTCAACTTCATCTAGTTCAAAGAAATTACAAGCTGGTGATCTAGCTCTCAAATGGGACAAAGCCCATGAGCATAAAGGAAAACACACTAAGTTCCAGAAAATGTGGCTCGGACCATTTCAAATCAACAAGAAGATAGGCCCTTCCACTTGTATATTGCAAGATCTATCAGGTAAGAGAGATTCTCTTCCTGTTAATGGTCTTATCTTGAAAAAAGTTTTCAATTCAGGAGGTAACCCCTTCTCCCTTTGTAAATATTCAATTTTCAACAAAATTTGTGTTCATAATTTTTAGGATTATTGGAAAATAAAGTTGGAAGATGCCTTCCATTGGCCTTTGCTATACTGAAAAATTTTCTCAAAAGAAATAGTTCTGATATTTACTTTTAAAAATGGAGGCCTTAAACGAAACGAAAAATTCTAGGAAATTAGGTATGTTTAGATTCTGAAATCCCTTTTTATTTTTGTGAAATCTTCTCAAGATTTAGAAATACTGTAAATAATTTTAATGTTTTCAAATGGCCTAGAAATGGTTATCAATACAAAAAAGAAACTGATTCAATATTAGCATCTTCAACTCTTACCCTGTCATCCATGCTTTCTTAAGGAGAAAATCATTCATCCCATTCATCAAAGTTTATGATTACTTAGAGTGTAATTCTAAAATATATTTGATATAAAAGAAAAGGGGTCTTATTACAAGCTTGCTTACCATCATCATTGGGGAATAGTTCAACCGACATTACCAATACTACATACCAAAACAGAGTAATGGCTTATAATTATAAGACAAGGGGTCTCATCACGAGCCAGCTTGTTCAGTGAATGGCATTGTCAAATAACTGGCCACCAAACCAGGACAATGGCTTTTTATATTGCAAAATAAGAAAAAAGAAAAGTGATACAAAATATGAAGGCATATTTTTGGATTCATTCTTTTAATTATACTCTAAAATGGATGGGATAATGAACGATCAAATGGTTAAAAGGTATCCCTATCGAGACTATAGAAGTTTGTTGGCAGTAGAGGCTCTACCTATGACAAAGGAGTCATTATAAAGCTAAGTTGGAAAAGTTCTTTGTTTTATCATTATCAACCAATTAATGCTAATTTAAAACATAGGATGTATTTAATTTTAACAAGAGAAGAAAATAGCAGAAATAGTTATTATTATATTCAGAATTTATATATACCTAGTTATATTAGAATTCTTCTCTTAGATAAGATTTCCATATAAAGAAAGTTTAAGTATTTCAGCATTTCTCAGAGGTAAATGTTTCTCCCAGTGAATCACCAATTGTTGTGTTGTACAATAACCCCCCATTTCATAAATTTTTTCTTTCTAACTATAATATGAAATGGGTCCTTTTAAACATAGATGTGTGAATAAATTGGTATCAACTCATCATTAGAAAATTCCTCATCAAAAGGTCCAATGGAAATGTTATATTATAAACCTTTTGAAGTAATGAAATTGGTCTTGTGAATAAATATAAAATTCTTTATTATTGCAATAAAGCGATCGCAAGATCGCATATCGCAACAATAAAGAAAAAATAATGCATGCACCCATTGACTTACTTCGATCCGAAAAGCGAACAACTATCGAATATCAGGAAAGGAAAATAGCAAATATAGTGAAAGACCCTCCCCTATTTCTCTGATGTGATATCGCTATCGGCAATCGGAGGATGTAGCGCAGTGCATGTTTATGACACCTTTAAATCTCTCGATGCGATAAGGTATATCACCATTGACGATCGGCGATTTGCAGTGACGTAAGTAATATGACCTGAGCCCATCCCCGATTGTGATACATTAAGGCGCGAGTTTCAAAACATATTTAAAAAAAGGGGCTTGCATGCATTATTTTGGATTATTGTTAAAGCCTTCCCATTCACGTTACCAATCACCAATTGTGATTTATTTATGATTATTCGCCAAAAATCCAAGCCACACTTAAATCAATCATTCGCCATATAAACGATATGATGGGTATTTAAAATACCTTTACCATGGTTGACAGGTTAAGCGGCCAATTAATGAGGTAGTTATGCCGAGATCTTCCCTGAGATTGTATCTGCGGCAACATCACTATAATCTTTCATTATTCGCTAATTGATATAATTCTTTCATATTGGCTCATACTACCTATCCTTTATATCACGTTGGCTTCATTCCTTGCATAGAATTCCACCGAAAGAAAAAATTCAAACCAAATGGGAAAGAAATCTAGGAGACCTGCGGTAGCAGTGCCTCCCACAGTAACAGTGTAGCCCACCAGTGATCTAGGACCAAGCAAAAAGGTTTTTATTTTAGACACTACGTCTCTTGGCCTTGGAAACACAAGTTAGCAAAGCATATACAATTTAATTGAAGCAGAGGAGTCTAAGGTAGTACCAGTACAAGCTACCACAGATTCGACTAGAAAATCAAAACCTTCCCTTAAAGATTTAGCTGACTCATATTTGCACAGAATAGCAGCACGTGAGAAAATTCTTCCATACACTGATGTAGTGCAATGGGCAGTAGAAGAGATCCTGGTTTTAAACAGAACATTTTTCACAATTTACGGAAGGATTTTTGGCTCACTTCAGCCTGATGACTTAATGAAAATGTATCACTTGCCCGAACCTCAAAAGAAATACAATAAATCCTTTCTTGAAAAGTTCGCAAGCGAGAATGATACTGAATCAGCCCCAATTTGGGAGTGGAGACAGAACCCCACAAGGCACAAACATGAATTCTCAGGTAAGTACTTTGTAGGTTCATTATGTTGTCCTTACTGTTATGTCAGGGCAATGATGTGTAGGATTTGGGGATTGCATGATTCTACAAAGTTCACTATTGAAATGGTTCTTTTAATAGCAGTGCCAGTTAACAATGAAGTAATGGATTGGGCAAACATATTTTCAGATAAATTGGCCACTGCAATTCTTGAATTTAGATCAAAAACTCATGTAAATGACAGGACTATTCCTCCTTTTTATTATAGTGCTTATATTATGGATACTCTTTGCTTCAATTCTGAATTTCCTATGCTTGGGTGGAGATGGACTTCACAAGACCCCATACCAATCCACATTTATCATCAAAAGTTATGGAAGGTGCACTATAAGGACTAGTTGTACCAAATCTGCAATGGTTTCATGTTACGTATCTATTATGCCATTTTTTGATAAGCCTGCCCCAAAGATTTCCACGGAAGTAGAGGTTGACCTAATCGCTATAGGAAATTGGTTCGGGGAAGACAAGTTCACATACATAAGGGTTTTTGGTAGCCTTGCAAGACCTCATGTCCTTCCTCTGTATGTACCTGAAAAGCTGTTAGCCCGAGAATTGGTCTACCAAATAAGAACAGCAGAAACATCCAAGTCTCTTAGGAATTTCAAAAAGCAGGCTTGGCCTACATTTCGTTTGAGATGCGGTGTTTATACTCTACATGATTACAAGCATGTGGAGAAGGAGGCAGAAAAACTAAACATACTCAATCTTGCAACCATTCCTAACAGGAAACTTGATCCAAGGAAAGTTTCCTATACTGTGCTTGAACAAGCCAAACTTACAAGGTTTGATCATCAAAAGGATGAGTTTGATGACCTATTTTTCTCAGAAAAATCATTATTCTAGGTAGAAACGCTGGCAAAAATGTGATATAACGATGAAAGGCTAGTAGAGTTTAATAGGCTCAGAAAACAGAGCTTGCAAACTGTACCTCTGGACTTATTAGCTACTACACCAACAATCGAGTCAAGCGAGCCTAAACAATGAATTATTGATAAACCTCCTACTATAGAAAAGATTCTCGAAAGAGGAAAAGAACCAGAGTAGGGGAAAGAGAAGAAAAACGAATAGGACAAGGGCAGTGAAAACATCAATATGAATACTCAGATTGATCCCAAGCTCCTCCAAGAATGGCAACAATTTGACACTATTATAAGCAATCTGGAAGGTTCACAAGGTACCAGCACACCCAAAGTAACAGTGGGACAAGATACAACATCACGAATGGTTCCAATTGAAGGAACCAACGGCCTACCCACCAACACAAATGTAGAAATAATTTCAAAGGATCCATCCGATCAAATTATTTTGCAGATAGAAGACATACCTCCATTAGATGTCTTTTGCAGCCCCAAACATAGGGCTATAGTGAAATGACAAAGGAAAAGGAGAAGACTTGATCTATTTCCCTTGTTTCCAACACAAATAGAGACAACTAATGTAGTGTGGAAAGAAGAGTTTAACCCTTCTGATGACCTTACCAAACTGTCTCAGTATGCCAGAGCTTATTCGGCAACCACTATGGATAAAGCCTCGAAAGTAAGCAATCTACTTAGTGAAAGAGACCAAACAATTGTTTCATTGTAGTTACAAGTGTCTGAAAGACAGCAGAAAATTGAACAGTTAGAACAGCAACTATCAACATAGCAGTAGATAAACAATCAATTAAATAAGCAATTGTTGGAGGAAAAATAGAGGATAGACTCAAGCGCAATACAAAAACAAAACGAATTATCTAAAGCATTGGCCAAAATAAAGACAATGAATGAAAAAATGATGAAAAGGAAAGACAAGCAAATCTCTCAACTGTCACATCAAGTAGAAAAGGTCAAGAGTCTTTCGCAACTAGCAGATTTAAGGTCTAAAGCTCTCCAGATCAAGAAAGTATTGGTTACACAGCTAAGACTGCTATGTCATAACTTTTCTCTAGTTAAGCCCCTTTGTGAGATTACTGCACCAATAGTTGACAAGTCAGTTGATGCTAGGTAGGATTTGGGATAGGTCGATGAGACTCTAACCAACTTCCTTGCTTGGCAAGACACCAGCGAAGGGCAAGCCGCAAATCTGCCTAAAATTCTAGAGTCACACAAAGAGATCCTTTTCTTAGAATGGCAGTCACAGCTAATGAAAGTAGAGAGAGAAACCTCAAGATGCAGATCATCTACCAATAATTTAATTGAGTTAATCAATAACACTCTTTATCTATCTAACATGATTTCGCAGTGTACTCCAGGTAAACTGCCATTAGCCAAAGCATTGGAACAAACATGCAATCAAGAATTGGAGAAGAATGGAAGATTAATTGTATCCCAATGTCTAACTTGGGATACCTTTTGGTTTTACTTAGTAAAACCATATAGTCAAAAAGCCACCCTCAAATGTTTAACCGATACGATCAGTTGTATCATTCCTAAAATCCATGATGCCACATACTCAGCTCAACTACATTCTCATCTCACTCATCCTCTAGAATTGGAACCGATGCTTGCAATCTGCCAGCTCAAATCAAAAGGAGATCATCTGAAATAATGAATCATGCTGCCGACTGCAAACAAGCCTATGTTGAGAAGATACTCATGATTTAGATGTACCAATTAATAGCATTTTATTTTTGTAATTAGTTAGCCTAATTGGTATTTACAGGTGCTTTCAAGCATTTAGAAAGGATCCTCAGTTTTTGTATAAACTCAAATCTGGAAGTCGCACTATTGTGCTTCTGGTATATTTTTTTATAAAGACTGGGCCAGTATTCTGAATTTTAACAAAGAAAGATTTGATGGGATGTGCATTATTGCCTTGATGTGAAAGTCTTTCTAAGTTGGAAGAAGGAATTTGAATGTGATTGATATCAGGAACGATTCAAATAACATATGGTATTATTATCTATGATCTTGTTTCATTCTTTTATGTGAATTGTCATTTGTTTAATCTTTCTATCATTGGATATATGTATGTGTTTTTAACAACAATCCTTATATGTTTCATTATTGAATGTGTAAGGAGTGTTATTCTTTCTGTCATATCTATATCAATGATATATAAAGGATAGTGTAGTAATGTTTTCATGATTACTTTGTTCAACTACTTGAACAAAGTAATTATCATATGAATAAATGTCTTTTTTTACCAATAGAGTCATCTATATGCCTATTTGTGGATAAAGATTATCAAAAATTACACTAAAAGCAGAAATTTCCCGGGATAGGATAGTTGTTCATATTTTTACTTTTTAGATTCAATCATTCATCCATTATCATTATATTAGAGAACCACCCATTTATCCATCCCCTTTTATCCATCATTGGGAAACTAGTCCCATTATTTCCAGTCGGAGCCACCACACCAAATGGAAAAGGAGCTGCCTTTAAGGTTTGGACCAGGTGGTTTTCCCCGATGTTGTTGTAGTGATTTTCGAGGCATCAATAGGACCATAAACATTTCATTGATTATCATATTCTCATATTCATTGAACATATCTTTCTTTTATCAAGATAAGTGATTTACCTCAATTACCAGTTCACATTCCTTGCATTCTGCTTCATCCTTAAAAAATTATTTGTTATCTAGCATTAACACCTGATCATTGCTTGCATCCTTTAATGTTAGAAGTGTATGTAATTTACTATATTTCTCAATTATGTAAGTGTTTTGGTTCCCATTAAGCATAATGTCCTTTTTGTATTTCCAAGGTCTTCCTAATAGAATATGGAAGATTTCCATTGGCAAGACATCAAACAAAATTTAATATTTATAACTTCCAATTTAAAACTCTACCTTACATTGCTCAGTAACGAAAACTTGATGACCCTTTTGTAACCAAGAGACCTTATAAGGTGTAGGATGTGGTGTATTCTTCAAGTTTTATTTTTCTCCCATTTAAACAAAGACTATAGTATCTGTGCCACCAATATCAATCACAAGTAACATTTACCTTTGGACTTACACATAGTTTTGAACAAAATCCTCCTCTCAGCGAGTTCTTTGGTCCCTTTTTAATAGAAAAAATCACCTTCCTTAGTAGAATTTACAACTGCAACTTGATCTCTATCCTCGTCCTTTGCCTCTATCACATGAGCACCTCATTGGCCTATTGATTTATGCTCAGGAAATTCCCAAGACATGTGTCCTAATTTCCCACAATTGAAACACCTGGTTTGATAATCTCTTCCTGGACCTCTTCCTCTGGAAAATGATCTCCTCCTTCTAAAATCAATTTCTCTTGGTGTTTGACTACTAGAAATTACTTCTTATTCCTTTGGAGATTGAACTCCTTGTTTGATGGTTTGTCCTTTATCCTCTATAGGACTTCTTCCTCTACTCCTCAATTTTTGTTTCTGAGAAATCTTCTCTTCTACTATCAAAGTTGCTTGATATGCATTGTCCATAGTTTTCAAAGACAACAATCTAATTTCATCTTGAATATCAAAGCTTAAACCAGTAATCTACCTTGCATATTTTTCATCATTCTCTTCTACATGTCCAACCATAATGCTTAATATGTGAAATTACTTTGTGTATTCTTGAATAGTCATATTCCTTTGTTTAAGGTTTTGCATTTTCTTAAAAATATTAATACGATAATCTCTATGCGATAATTTACCTTTAAGTTTCACCACCATTCTTTCCCAATATTTAATTTTAGCTTCTCCTTTCCTCTTATGTTCAACTTATACCTCATCTCACCCTAGGGTTGCATTTCCTTCAATTCCAATCACTGCATACTTGACTTGCTTATCCTTGTCAACATCCTCATCATCAAAGTATTTATCTAATGCATGTATCCAATCCATTAACTCATCAACAATCAAGTTACCTTCATATAATGGTACTTCCATTTTTGGCCTGGAAGACATATTGCAAAACATCTTGAACATTTTCTCCTTTGGTGTCTCCTCTACTTCTTCCTCACTAGAAGCCTATTCTTCAACATCACTAACATCTCCCATGTTGATTCCTCTTTTTTGTGCAGCTTCCATGGCTACCATGCTCTAATGAAGTCTTCACAATTCTAACTGAAAAGCCACATTTGTTGCATGCCGTCCCATTCATGCTCCCTGAACTTTTCCTCTAGCTTCTCCTCTTCGATCTTCAATAACTATTGTTGTAGCTCTGAAACTACTAATCCACAAATTTAAAAACCCATAGAACAATTACACTCATAACTCACATATAATTCATTTAAGATCAAAATATTTACAGTAAAATATTGGCCTCATTATCATTGGTCACTTTCTCATACTCCACACCTCTCACACACTCACACATAAACTTTATAGAGAATCAAAATGGTTTGTTGGAATATGCATCAAATTAACAAGTGCTTTTCCTATATGTTCATTTGCAATACTCCACAAAGAAACCGAAATAATATCATATCTTGAAAAAATATATTACAACAAGATAGTTTTTTTCTTCTCTAGTTCTTCACATACTAATTTATAAAAACAATTCTAAATCTAAAATAGGATCAACATCCATAAGAAGTAGATAAGACCAATTATTTTAGTAACTAATTTGGAAAGAAAAAAAAACTAAAACTACTTTTCTTTTCTTTTTCATTTTTTTTCTTTTTATTTTGTCTAGTCTAATACATAATATTTGATGATAATGTTTCTAGAGTCCATATAATTATTCCAAAATTAAAATAATTACATGAGAAATCCAACTTGCTCAAAAAAATAATAATATCTAATAAATTTTATTAAATTTTGTCAAAGCTCCTAGATCACTCCTTGACATAAATCTCCAACCAGTGATCATGATGACATTTTGAGTTATGTGATTGAAACAAAAGGGAGGCTAAATTTTGATTTAGCCCCATATCAATCAGCTGATCAGCTTGGATCATCAAAGAAAGTTTGTCAAAAATAGATGACAAAGACACTTGAAAGTGTTCATCCCGATGAGGATGGAAAGACAAGAAAAAGAAGCTCAACCAGACAGAATGGAGGTGATGTAGACAATCCTTATTCACCTGTTATATGGATGTTTCTTATGATTGTGAACTAAATTTGTCTACATATTTTGAACCAAATTCCTTAAAAGAGGTCACTTCTCATGATGAATTGAAAAAAGCAATGCATAAATAATATGATCCTTTGATAAAAAATGACACCTTGAATATGGTTGATCCTCCATTAGGAACCAAACTAATAGGATGCAAGTGGGTCTTCAGGAACAAGTATAAAGAAAATGGCTCATGTGACAATCATAAAGCTAAGCTTGTGGTAAAAGGTTTTTCACAAAAATAAGGGGTCGATTATGCGAGGACTTTTTCCCCCACAGAAAAATGGGCTACCATTCGAGAACCGATTGCCTTGGCAACTTAGAATGGTTGAAAATTCCATCAAATGGATGTAAAATTGTTTTCTTGAATAGAGATTTGAAAGAGAATGTTTTTTTGTCCCAACTAGAAGGATTTGTTGTGAAGGGTAAAGAACACAAAGTATGCAAGATTGTAAAATCCTTGCATGGCCTAAAGCAAGCAACGTGAGCTTGGTATGAGAAGTTGACTAAGCATATTCTAAAAATCAATTTAAAACATTACAATGTTGATGACGCAACTTGGTTTTTCAAGAAAGTTGGAAAAATACTTGTGTACCTTCTTGTTTATGTAGATGATGTTTTGATGGTAGGGAACAATGAGAACTACATTTCATCCATAAAGAAAGAAAAGAATAAATGTATTGAAATGACAAATTTGGCATTATTTCACTACTATCTTGGTATTGAAGTAACCTTGCATTCAAAGTTTATATTCCTCACTTACAATAATTACATTGGAGATATGTTGAATAGGTTTGACATGGCTAAGTGCAATACTTTAACTACTCCAATGGAGCAAAATTCAAAGCTCGCATCCATTGAAGGAAAATAATTTGAGGATGCAAAAAAGTATAAACAACTCCTAAGAGGTCCCAAATATTGGACTACTACCAGACCAAACATTTCATTTGTGTTGGGTGCAGGAATAACACTTAAGCAAACTCCTCAACACTTAATTTGTTAACTTGGGGGATCTGTAAACTTAGGGACGAAGCACAAGCAATGTTAGAGATGGTATGAATATTTCTAATATAAACCCTACCTTCTTTGAATGAAATATTGCAGAATCAAATTAAAAAGAGAAAAAGGCAACTTAAACCATGAAAATTATCTAAGACTAGAACAAGGAAGAATGCATTTGCAAGAGGGAATTACAGATGAAGGGTAACCATAAGAGGCGGTGGTGGATGGTTGGTAAAGTCAGAATCATTAAGATGGTGAGGTCCTGTGCTCAAACCTGAGTGAGGGCGTTGACTAGTCATGGGGATACTTGCCTGCGCGAAGCCCGCTCACCTTTTAAGGTCAGAAGAGGTGGCTGGTTGGTAAAGCCAAACTCATTAAGACAGTGAGGTCCTATGCTCAAACCTGAGCGAGGGCATTGACTAGTCATGGGAATACTTGCCTGGGCCAAGCCCGCTCACCTTTAAGCCCCACAGGGTAGGCAAGTTGGTAATCGTGCTGTAGTGTAGTTTGTCTGTAAAGCAGAATCCGTATTTGAGGTCACGAGTTCAAATCCCTGGACTTACTTGGAGCTGTGTTATAGCGGGAAGGTGCAATTCCCAAGGGTTATAATGGCGGTAGCCATAATCGACCCCATGTTACTCGAGTTGTGAGGCTGTCCCAGTTGTCGATTCCCCTATCATAAAAAAAAATATAAAGGGTAACCACTCTAGCTAATTATTGTTTAATTCTTAAAATGTGTTTTTCTTTAGCAGAGACACTTAGTAGTCGCATTGGATGGGCCCTTAAACCTGCTCCTTTAGAGATTTCCTACTTGCACTAATATGTCGTGTACTATCCCAGTCTACTTGCACTAGTGCAGGAACAAAGATTTATGCAGAAGGTATAAATGGTGTCTTTACTAAAGGCTCTTTACTTCTTGCAAGGGCTTGAAATTTTCCATGCTCAAAGCACTCTGATCCCGTGGCAAGAAACTAGTTCTTGCATTGGATCAGAGCTTCTTTCACTTAGCATTTAATTCTTAAAATGAGTTCTTAATTATTGAAAATGTGATTTTACTGTTAAATCAAATTGCACACATAAAAAGTGAATGTTTCTAATCTTGATAGAGTGTAGGGATAAAGAAACAATCCATATACATTTATCATGTCATAAGCATTTAATGAAAGAAAGAAGATTGCGGGAAGTGGACTAAGAAAGCTTGCTGCGTCACACTAACGTGCACTGGTGCAAGTTCATTTCTCCTGTGTGCACCAAGCGGGGAAAACCAATAGAACAAAATTGCAGAAAAGGAGATACCACACCAACATGCATTGGTGCAGGGTTATTTCTCCTGCTTGGACCAGGCAGGGAAAACCAATCAAACAGAATTTGCAGAAATGGAGATATCACACCAATGTGCACTGGTGCAAGGTTATTTCTCCTTCTTGGACCAGGCGGGGAAAACCAAACGAATAGAATTTTCAGAAAAGGAGATATCACACCAACATGCACTGGAGCAGGGTTATTTCTCCTGCTTAGACCAGGCAGTGAAAACCGATCGAACTGAATTGTAGAAAAGGAGGTTTATCTACTTCACACAATGGATCAACTTTCACTCAAATAGGAATGCATGTGCTTAAAATTAAATCACACTTGACAACGTAAAAACAAATTAAGGAAACAAGAAATGGGGTAAATGTGCTAGATTGGCTGGGCCCTAGCCAACTAATGCATTTCCCCTTTAAATAAAAACGCCGCTCAATACTTTAATCAATTGATCAACTCAAATACAGAAATGCGATTTGTAAAACATGAAGCGGAGCTCCCTTTTATTAATTCACCGAGGCAAGTACATACGCTAATACATCATCCAGCCCAGATTCAAGTGATAACAAAATACAACAACCTGTTACCGCCTCTCTAGCTGTGTCTCTGTTGTATCCAAAAAAACTCCCTTAGTCCTAATTACATTCTACATTATATAGATCTTTGGCCAGAGGCCAAAATAGATCATTCAATCGATTACATAACCAACCACAAAATTTAGCTTTTCGGCCTTTAAACTTAGACAGTTAGCAAGACTTGCCGTAGCCAATCTCCAACTTTCGGTCTTCACAGATTTTATCTTGGCTGCCTTTGGATCAATCTTGCTGTCATGGTTGAGGCTGCTCAAAATGTGGTGATTCAATCTTGGCTACCTTCGGATCATTCTTGCTGTCAGGGTTGAAGCTGCTCAAAATGAGGCAATGATCAAGGAGGTTCAGATCTGCTCCAAGGATTTGTTGTGCTCGTAACGGTGCATGATCCGATCCTGCACTAGGATCAGTGGTCACAGTAAGTACTATAACTACCAAATAAACTATGATAAGTTACAAAGAGTGATTAAAAGTAAGAAATCATGTAATAAATGATTAATTAATGCTAAGTTAAATTAAAAGTATGAAAAATAATGTTTACATGAAATATGTCGTCGTGCTTGGACTGGTGCAAGATGAAGGTGTATAAAGAGGTAAAACAACGGTAGATGGTTATGATTTAGGAAGGAGAAAATCACAAAAATAGAGAAAAATAGGGGGCTAACATCCTCCCATCCCTAAGTTGTTGTGTGTCCTCACACAACTCTTTATCTTTACAAAAAACCTTCAAAACTTTGAGCGTTCCAACTCAATCCTACTCTGGCACATTGACATCAGCCTACAATGTTTCAGACTTCTTCTTTTTGATGTTCCTTAGTTTCTTTGTCACCTTTTTAAGTCACTTGAAACATTGAGCAGCTCGGTACTTCCAGACTCTAACTTCTCTTTTCTTTTTTTGGATCTCCGTAGTTAATTCTTCTTTACTCTGTTCTTTATCCTCCTGCACTTTAAATATGAGTTGTTCTAAGTTCTGCACTTGAAGCTCTAGTTCAACTACCCGAGCAGTAGGAGTTACCAAATATTCTTATTTTTCTGTCTAGACAGGGGTTGTGTCTTCCTTAGGGACCTCAATATCCCTCATGGTTACATTACGAAATTCTTCTTCTTCTGGTTCTTCTTCTTGCACTAGTTCTTCTTCTTGTGGTTCTTCTTTGTGCACTAGTGTAAAAGGGGATTCAACATCCTATGGGGGTTGTGGTTCTTTTCCTACACCAGATTCTCCATTCTTTTTCTGGGGATTTTTAATGAAATCGGCCAATAGAGTGTCATCTTCAACCTCTACAAATTTTACGGCGTCTATAAGGATTGACAGGTTGTCTTCTTCTATGGTCTGTGCCTGTACTGGTGGTTTAGAAGGAGTCTCTTCAATAGGTGCACTAATTGTCTTCTTATTTAGAGATGGGGCCCTTTCTTCTTTTGATTTTTCAGGTCATTTCCTTTTTGCACTAGTGCAATAATTTCTCCCCTTTTCATTCTTACTCGGACCCTTGCTTGTGCTGGCGAGGTCCTCTACCTCCTTTCCAGTAAATGTCCTTTTATGTTGCTATTTTAAAAGCACCTCCAAAGTCATGCCTTTAACTTCTAATTATTTTTGGACCAAAATATTTATCAGGTCGTGGTGATATAACTTCTTATCGGCTTGGTTTGCTCATCCATCCCACACACCTTTGGCCATTTTTTCCAAGGTCCTAAGCAAAAAATAAGGGAAATTCATCCTCCACCGAATGTGCTAGGTAGCTTCAAAATGCTACAACATCCGAAAATGGTACACAGAAGTGTGGGAGTACCTTCCCTCATAGGTTATGAATTTCTGTAGGATGAAAAGGAGGTCTTGCCACTATCCTAGCAGGGCACTGCACGTAACTCCTTCCTTCCAATCTACCTTCATCTTCTTGTTGATGACAAAACAATGCCATCGCTTCGTTTCTTGTTTCTAATTTTTAAACCGTTGCTGACCAATATTTTCCAAGCCTGTCGCTGCTGCTATAAACTCTTATGTAACTTCAAAATGTAGAGGCCCAATTTTTACTCGGCCATTTTTAAACTCCTGGCAAACTGTAAGGCCACTTCACTATCATGCCCGTCAAAATTTTTCAAGAATGGAAGAAAGCCTGAGTCTCACAATAGTGAAAGACTATTGTGATACTCAGCAATCTGTTCTACCCTACTCAGAGATGAAGGTTCACTTCGAACAGGTGGCATCGCTGCTTAACAGTTATGTAACGGTCGAGAATTTACATGCAACACTAGGAAAATTGGTTCTTATAGATAGGGATCAAATCGTCCACCATCCATTCCATCTTATCACCCATTCATTCCACTGAAATAGTCGTGGATGCACGGCATCTTTGAGATCAGGCTGGATTGGTACTTGCGGTGGCATTTTAACAGTTAGGTGAGGTAATGATTATGGGTGAAGGACATCTAGGATTATGGAGGAAAGGGGCAATTATATCCAAGCAAAGGTTAAACACTTCGTCACTCCTTCATAATTCAAAAAAATAACTTAGCTTTCATTACAAATGATTATGATTCTTCACTTAAAAACACCTTGTACTTTAAATAATTTTCTCCTAGTTAATATGATAGCACAAGTACTCATCGACTAAGTGAAAGGACTTCTTATAAACATTCATGATGACCACTTTCCTATGATGTATGCTATGAAAAGAACAAATTGTACTATTTTTCTGACAAGATGCATGATTGCACTGGTTTTCTTGCACTGCTTAAACTATGCTATTCTGTTGGTACCATTCCGCTTGCATTATTACGTAGGACAACATTCTTGCACTAGAGCAAGCATAATATCAGAAAAAAGAACAAGGAATTTAAATAAAATATAGGTTGGACTTCCAACATGGCTTCCTTAACTTATACTGGAAATTTGATTTGCCCTTTCTTGATGCTTTAGAGCATATCCTTTTGCCCTTTATGCACGAGATCCTGCAATGAATTCATGAGGGAACAAAGAAGTGGGAAAAGGAAAATTTTAGAATGGGAAGGAATTTTGTTACAGGGATTCTAGGAATAGTACCAAAAGAGCGAATAATCAGAAGTGGGATAGGGAAAGAAAAATTCAAGGGTAAAGTGGGGTTTTTACGAAACAGACAGGGTAAATTCAGAAGAATATGGGAAGGTTAATCATTATGGGATTGAAGAAGAAAACTGAGGGAATATTACAAAAGTGGAATATGAAGAAAAGGAAGAAAATTTTCTGGAAGGTCTTCCTGCACTGGTGCAAGAAAAATAACTGCAACAAAAATTAAGCATTGCTTGAATAAAAATATCCATCCTAGTTACCCCAATTGTATAAAGGTTGGTTCTGTTGAACCTGCTTTTACTTGGTGGTCGCTAGCATATCTAAAGATAAAGCAACATTTTATTTTTATTAGAAAATTTTAATCTTCCTGCCAGCAAGCTAGTTTTTAGGTTGATCCTTCTGCAATCATGTCAGCAAACTGATTTTCATAATTACAGGAAAATGTTTTTCCTTCACTTAAAAAAAAAAAAAATTGTATATATATATATATATATATATATATATTAAGAAGAATAGAATTCATGTTTTCAAAAGGTTGGTATTACCATTCATCACTACCGTCCCGAATTGCTGTTGGACTTGCTGTGTAAAATCTTTCTTGGCAAGTGGCTGAAAATACTTCTTTAATCTGTGTCCATTTACGAAGAATACTGAATTCTATCCATCAATAGTTTTAACTTCTACTGCTCCATTTTTGAATACTTAGATCACTTCATAAGGTCCCATCCAACATGTATGAAATTTCACTTTAAAAATTTTAAATCTAGAATCATAAAGAAGCACCGAATCACCTGGTTGGAATTGCTTTTTTTGAATAGACTTGTCATGCCACCTTTTGTGTTGCTGTTGAATTAGTATGTTCTGCTGAACAACATCCCTACGAAATTCATATAACTCATTTAATTAGAGAAGATGTTCTTTTTATGCCTGAGAGAGATCTAGTCCTAACTGAAATGTAGTTTTGAAAGTTCTAATCTGGAATTCAGTTGGTAACAGAACCTGTTTGCCATATACTAGCTCATATGGTGTATGTCCCATGGTGTTTCTCCAAGTGGTTCTGTATGCCGACAAAGCTTCTGGTAATCTTTCAACCCAGTCTTTCGATGCATATTTACTATCTTTGCAACAATGGACTCGAACACTTTGTTTGTGGATTCCACCTGGCCATTTGCTTGTGGGTGATACAGCGGGATTTCCTGTGCCGGACCATGTATTTCTCCATCACACCCTGTACCAGATTAGAAATAAACTATGGACCATTGTCAGAAAAATTTCTCTAGGCACACCAAATTTGGTAAGGATTTCAGTAAACAAAAAATCAACAACAACTTTTTCTGTAGAAAAGGAAATAGCTTTAGCTTTTACCCATTTTGTAACAAAATCTGTACAAACTAAGATATGATTTTTACTTAATGATGATGGATTTATTGGCCCTATAAAATCAATAGCCCATTTTTCAAATGGCTCAATCATAACTTGGGGGCATAAAGGAATTTCACTGGTTTGATTAGGCTAACCCATTCGTTGATAGCTATCACATCGCCTGACATACTATTTGGCATACTTAAAGAAGGAAGGCCAAAAGTAACCAGCACACAATATTTTATATGCAGTCCACTTATTAGCAAAGTGGCCTCCACAAGGTTCATCATGAGTAGATTTCAATATGTCAAACACTTCCTCTTCTCTTACACACCTACAAATAATCAGATCTAGACCAGTGTAAAAGAGATATCCTTGAATCCAGGAGTATGCAACACTTTTCTCAATAATATTCCGCTTTTCATGACCGGACAAGTGGGGTGGTGTTTTCCTGGTAACCAAGTAATTAGAAATGTCAGAAAACCATTGAGAATCTGTTGACATAGCAAAAATATGTTCATCTGGGAAATCATCATTAAAAGGAGTTGCTTCACTAGGATTAACTAATCTAGAAAGAAAATCTGCTACAACATTAGATTTTCCTAGTCTATCAACAATAATAATATTAAATTCCTACAACAATAATAACCACCTAGTCACTCTACCTCTAGTCAATGGCTTGTTCATCAAATATTTAATCGCGGAATGGTCAGTATGTACAAATACTTCATATCCTATAATATAGTGCCTGAACTTATTAATTGCAAAAATTACAGCTAAAAACTTTTTCTCTATAACTGTATAATTTAATTCAACAAAAGACAAAATCTTACTAATATAATAAATAGCATAGGATTTTTTATTTTCCTCTTGTCCTAAAGCTGTGCCAATAGCCAAATTTGAAGCATCAGAGGAAATGTGAAAAGGTAGGGACTAGTTAGGACCTCTCAAAACTAGTGCATGTACTAACTTTTCCTTCAATGTCCCAAAATATTGTTGGCAAGTTGTGGTCCAAGAAAATTCACTATCCTTAGATAGAAGTCGGAAGAGAGGGGAAGCTATCTTAGAAAAAATTTCAATGAATCTCCTATAGTAACCAACATGTCCTAAAAACCCTCTTACTTCCCTTTGAGTTTTGGGTGCAGGAAGATTCAGAATGATTTCAATCTTTGCTGGATCAACCTGGATACATTTACTAGAAATCAAATGGCCAAGTATCACTCCTGCTTTGCACATTAATCTACATTTCTTGTCACTCAAGGCGAGATGGGCATCTTGACAACGGAGAATTACTTTCTCTAGATTTTTGTGAGATTCCTAAAAAGAATCACCAAATGCAGAAATGCCATCCATATAAATTTCTACAAATTATATTTCAACAAAAATGGCCATGACTGCCCTTTCAAAGGTAGTCAGGGCATTACATAAACCAAAGGGAAGCACTTTATAAGAAAATGTACCCCATGGACATGTAAAAGTAGTTTTATGTTGATCTTCGGGTGTAATCTATATCTGGTTATAACCACTAAAGCCATCCAAAAAGGAAAAATATTTCTTTCCTGCAAGGGTATCAAGCACTTAGTCAATGAAAGGGAGAGGGAAATAATCTTTGAGAGTGCCTTTGTTTAATTCTTTATAATCAATAAAAATATGCCATCTTCCATCTTTCTTAGGTACTAGCACTAATCGAGAGACCCACTAGCTATCGGAAATATGATAGAGAAAACCGACATCCAAGAGTTTTTGTACTTCTTCCTTCACGATATCTCTTAGAGCTGGATTCATTCACCTTTGCGGTTGTCAAATAGGTCGGGTTCCTTCCTGAATATAGATATGATGTGTACAAGTTTTAGGAGGAATACCCTTCATATCCTCATAGCCCCACGCAAAGGCACTAAGATGGTTTTGCAACAAATTCACAAGTTGCTCCTGCTGAGATGAATCCAAATCTAAACTAATATGCAAGGATTTACTAGGGCCAATCTCGATAAGAGTAGTATGAGGATCAAGAGTACTCAAGGTAGTGGTCAAATGTAGCGGTACAAAAGAATGAGAATCATGGGTGTCTTGGAAATATAGGCTGAAAGTCTAGCTCAATGGTTCAAAATTAGCCATAGTGTCTAGATTATTTAGGAAATCTCGAATCTCATCTTCTTGTGAAGACCTAGTATAATGATGGATAAGGGAAATGGGCTGAGTCTCCTCATCACTGCTTTGATCCAACCATAAATTATCTCTAAGGTCCTCAATGGATCTGGCAGGGGGGTATAAGGTAACTTTCTTCCTAGAATCTCCATGTGAAATATACATATCATCGGAACGACATCCAATATATGCATCGGCCATAGCAAGCCATGGTCGACCCAAGATTAAGGGATCTCCACCTACTTGGTCCTTTGGCTGAATCATAATGAAATCGATAGGATATTCCCAAGAATCTAATGAGATGATCACATCATCCAATACTCCTTCTGGCTTAATTTTAGATATATCTGCTAATTCAAGCACAGTGGGAGTAGCGCGAAGATGAGATAACTAAAGTTGATCGATAATTTGCTTAGTCATGACATTAATGGCTGCCCCCAGGTCTATAGGAACATTAGAGAGAAGGACATTACCAATCTGAACTAAGACAACAGGGTTTATAGGATTAGTCTATTTTTCCATAAACACACATCATGTCATCAAATCTGCTACCCTACCAACAAATTGAATGGTTTGGTGTTCCAATCTCTTCCTCCCGGGTTTCCTGAGACAGAGTTCCTTAATAATCTTGGTACAAATGGGTATATCTTCGATGGCTTGAACCAAAGGTATCTTAATGAAGATATTTCAAAGCTCTCATGCCAAGCTAGTCTGAGAAATAGGCTCACTTCTTTCCATTACTAGCCTCTCAAGGAAGGGAGGCTGGTTGGAAGAAGATGGCAAGGATTCAGAGGGTAAGGGCTACTTAGTGACAAATTTTGGGGAATGGTTAACAGTTTCCTCTTCCCCTTTCTCTTCAACAATCACTCTAGGTTGCTTCTGATTTTCTAATGTTACAATCTTACCTGATCTTAATTGAATACCATGAACCCCAATTGGAATAGACTGGTTCTCGAATGGTAAAGGTGGGTTTGTTACATAGATCATTTGCACTGCTTTATTATTGTTAGTATTGGGCATAGGTTGAGTAGGAAACTGAGGAGGTCAAAAAGGTGGAGGTAAAGGCAACAGTGGAGTAGACTGACTCGGAAGTTGAAGCATTGAATAAGGTGTATGCGTAGATGGATATGTCTGGATGGGTGGCTGGTAGGAATATGGAGAATGAGTTGGCCCTCTCCAACCTTGTTTCCATGGTTGAGAAGGTTGCCCATGCTGATATTGATTCCCATACCGCCACTACTATTTAGTGTTAGGATAAGAATATGCATGTGAATTATAACCAAAATAGTGTGGAGAAAATTCAGGAGCCATACCTGCACCTACCTGAGGCCAATTCCTTCTTGCTCCCATATCATACAAGAATTCAGCTTCAGGCTGTCCCCATGTAAATACATCTTTAAGTCTTGGTATATAGGGACATTTTTCTATCACATGGTATTCTGCACAAATAGCACACTTATTAGTTTCTTTCAAATTAAGAGGACACTCTTTAGGAGGATGATTGTCTCTACATTTAGGACAGAAAATACATGATGACTCTTGTTCCTTCATGAGTTTTTGCTAAAATTTTAAAGAGTCCAATTGTTTGGTAACCATATTCATTATATCAATTTTCATGTTTTCCATTTTATTTTCTAGTCCAATAACCATATCATCAATAGATTTAGTTTTTATGTTTATATTTCGAGTTCCTCTACGAGATATATACTGATTTCTTGAAAATTTCCTACATAATTCACAAATTTGTTCAAAAGTTTGATGAGAAATATCACCTTGTCCTAACACATTTAAATTATTTCTAGCATTATCAGTAAGTACCCTTAAGAACAAGGTTCGAATTGCACTAGGATCAAGCTTAAGTTTCGACCTTTGTAAAGTATACAAAAATATTTCTAGGTAATCTTCAAGAGTTTCATCATCATCCTGTATGATTGTAAAAATCACATCCTACATGTCCCAAGTTTTGCAGTATTCTTGATATTTAGACAAAAAAACTCTCTTCATCTGATCCTAAGAGGCTATAGTGTTTCCTCCTAACCCCATAAACCAGTGTAGAGTTGAGTCCTTGAGAATAACAGGAAATAATCTTAACTTCTGACTGTCAATTGAATAATCATAACTTCTATGTAGAATATCAAACTCAAATAGGAAAGAGTCAGGATCTTCATGAACTTTACCATGGAAATGAGGAAGAGATGATGGTGGAATATTCTTCATGTGTGCCACAGTATCAGGATCCATAATTGGAAACAAAAAAGTGGATTGTTCCCTACTTACCTGGTTTCACCAGTCCTTTCCACATGATCTTCATGGTCCGCCATTGTTTCCATTTTACTTGAACCGCCCTCAACAGGCTGAACCACACCTGAGCTGTTTTCACCAGAATCTAGGTGGATTGTTCTTGCTTGATGGGTTTGAATTGGATTGGGCTTTCTGCTTATAGAAGGAGACCCAATATGAGAATTGTTTTTAGAATTATATCGGCCCTGAGTGGGATTCGAACCCTTACCTTTTCTAGGCATTCATTTCAAAAAAGAAAGAAAAATAATAAACAACTTCTAATAAAAATGTTGTCAGAAATCAATTAACACCAGTAAAATTCCTTCGAAGAAGCTTTTCCAAACAATACTACAAAAATAAAGGAAAAATTACCTCTATTGTATAATCAAAAAATTCTTACCAAATGAAATCACCTCCGTGGCAACATCGCCAAAATGTTGGGTGTAGGAATTACACTTAAGCAAACTCCTTAACACTTAATTTGTCAACCCAGGGGATCCGTAAACTTAGATATGAAACGCAGGCAATGCTAGAGATGGTATGAATATTTTTAATATAATTCCCTACTTTCTTTAAAGGAAAGAATGAAGAATCAAATTAAAAAGAGAAAAAGGCAACTTAAACCATCAAAATAATTTAAGACTGGAAGAAGGAAGAATGCATTTGCAAGAGGGAATTAAAGATAAAGGGTAATCAGTTTAGATAATTATTGTTTAACTACTGAGTGTGTGATTTTCTTTAGTAGAGACACTTAGCAGTCACATCAGATGGGCCCTTAAACCTGCTCCTTTAGAGATTTCCTTCTTGCACTAATCTATCCAGTACTATCGCAGTCTAGTTGCACTAGTGCAGGAATAGAGATTTATGCAGAAGGTATAAATGGTGTCTTTACTAAAGGATTTTTACTTCCTGCAAAGGCTTGAACTTTTCCAGGTTCAAAGCACTCAGATCCCATGGAAAGAAACTATTTCTTGCACTGGATTAGTGCTTCTTGAACTTAGCATTTAATTCTTAAAATGAGTGCTTAATTATTGCAAGTGTGATTATACCGTTAAATCAAATTGTACACATAAAAATTGAATGTTTCTAATCTTAACAGAGTGTAGGAATCAAGAAACAATCCATATACATTTATCCTATCATAAGCATTTAATGAAAGAAAGAAGATTGCGGGAAGTAGACTAAGAAATCTTGCTGCATCACACTAACGTGCACTAGCGTAGGTTCATTTCTCCTACTTGGACCAGGAGGGGAAAACCAATCGAACAGAATTGCAGAAAAGGAGATATCACACCAACGTGCATTGGTGCAGGGTTATTTTCTCTGCTTGGATAAGGCAGGGAAAACCAATCAAATAGAATTTGTAGAAAGGGAGATATCACACCAACGTGCACTGGTGCAGGGTTATTTCTCCTACTTGGACAAGGTGGGGAAAACCAATTGAATAAAATTTGTAGAAAGGGAGATATCACACCAACGTGCACTGGTGCAGGGTTATTTATCCTGCTTGGACTAGGTGGGGAAAACCAATCGAATAGAATTATAGAAAAGGAAATTTATCTACTTCACAGAATGGAACCGCTTTCACTCAAGAGGAACACAAGTGATTAAAATTAAATCAAACTTGACAATTAAACACAAATTACAGGAAACAGGAAATGTGGTAAATGTGCTGGGTTGGCTGGGCCGTAGACAACCAGCGTGTTTCCCCTTTAAATAAAAGCATTGCTAAGTACTTTAATCAATTGATCAGCTCAAATATAGAAATGCGATTTGCAAAACATGAGGCAGAGCTCCCTTTTATTAATTCACTGAGGCAAGTACATACGTTAATACATCGTCTAGCCCAGATTCGGGTGATAACAAAATACAACAACCTGTTACTGCCTCTCTGGCTGTGTCTCTGTTCTATCCATAAAAACTCCCTTAGTCCCAATTACATTCTACATTATATAGATCTATGGACAAAGGACAAAATAGATTGTTGAAGTGATTACATAACCAACCATAGAATTTAGGTTTTCGGCCTTTAAACTTAGAGAGTTAGCAAAACTAGCCATAGCCAATCTCCAGCTTTTGTTCTTCAAAGATTTTATCTTAGCTGCCTTTGGATTGATCTTGCTGTCATGGTTGAAGCTACTCAAAACAGGGTGATTCAATCTTGGCTGCCTTTGGATCGGTCTTGCTTTCATGGTTGAAGCTGCTCAAAATGAGGCGACGATCAAGGAGGTTCAGATTTTCTGCAAGGATTTGTTGTTCTGGCAATGGTGCAAGATCCGATCTTGCACTAGGATCAACGATCACGGTAAGTATTGTAACTACCAAATAAACATTGGAGATATTGATAAGTTACAAAGAGTGATTAAAAGTAAGAAATCATGTAATAAATTATTAATTAATATTAAGTTAAATTAAAAGTATGAAAAATAAAGTTTATACGAAATATGTCACCGTGCTTGGACTAGTTTAAGACCAAGGTGTATAAAGGAGGTAAAACATCAGTAAATGGTTATGATTTAGGAAGGGGAAAATGGAAAAAAGAGAGAAAATTAGGGGGCTAACAATTTGTTGTTGGAATCCTCTCCAAGTTAATTTCTTCCATATTCTATACCCTTGAAGCTGCCTCATTTTCAGTTGCAATTTCTTCATCTAAGCTCCACATTTCTTCACTTGCTGCTACTGTAATGTTTCTTTGACTTATTTAATATTTGTTCTAAAAAATAATTTAGTTTTTCATGGCCTATATTCTATAACTTCATCTTGAAATATTCATTAACTCATGGACTACTACCATAACTCTTAATCTTCCAAATATGAACATTTCCATGCTTCTTCTGCTTCATATTCTCGATCTTCCTTTTTCCATATTTCATGATAGTATAATTTGATCTCTTCTACACTCCATTTTTGAAAGGTTGTTTCAATTATTTCCTCTTCATCTATATACACTTCCATGCCCTTTCTAACATATTTTTCTTCATCTTATCTTTTATCTATAACTGTAACTAGATTGTTGTTTGTCTACTTGCACACTCAGAATAAATATTTAAAACATCTTCGTTATGCTATGTAGTGTGAGATTTTTCTGCTTCTTCCTCCCTCTCATCCTCTTCAACTGAATTGGGGGTATATTCCAATGTTATGTTATTAGCGGATATTCTCATCAAAAACTCATGTATCACTTTATCCTCTTCTCAATCATTAATTGTTGTTAGATCACACACTGCTTCATGAACAATTCTATCTATTTCTTTATAACTTGATGATATATTGACAACTTCAACCTTCCATTCTTCATCAAACATGGCACTTTCCATACTTCTACAATCAGTCCTTTTTTCAAAGAAGAGACCACAAATATCACCCACATAATTTTCGGCCACTCTGTGGTGAGATATTTGAGCATACATGTGCTCATTAACAATTTCAACTTCACTAAATTCATAATTTGTTTCTGGATTGATGAGATATGCACTTTCATCTCTACAAAACATTCCTTCATATGAAATTTGGTCTTTGTTATTCTAAAAAATAAATGCCTCAAACTCTTATGCAAATAGGTCATCATCAACTACAATCATACCAACTAGATCACACATGTTATTCACTTGTTTATTGGAGGCTTCAACATCATCAATCAGGCCTATTTTTGGATTAACCTATTCACAACTCACTTTAAAGTCACCATCCAGATGTGTCTTGTCACAATGGTATTCACCATCATCTTCACCATAGACGTTATAGTGGGGTTCACGAGAATCTATATGCTCCTTCTCTACTTCACATGTAGATGCTTCAACTTATCACTCTACAACCTTTTTTGTGTGTTCTTCATCCATATGCATGTTTGCATGATGGATTTCACTTTTATAGTTTTTTTTACGATCATCCACATTTGTGTGGGATTCTCCAAGATTTTTTTTCCTCCTAGAGTCTTGCTCATTTACTCTTAGACTTTCAATTGACTTTCTATTGATTCTTCAATACACTATAAAATAATTTCTTGCTTTATGTCATCTTCCTTTATACCAAAGTCTACTTCCAGGGTCTTCCATGATTCCTTGGAAGATGTAGCTTTTGCTACCTTGCAAAAGGAATTCTCATCCAATGCATGTTTTACAATATCCAATACTAAGGCATCACATACTCCATCATATGGGTTATCATACCGATACTCAATTAACTCTTTACATAGAAGAAATTTTTTCGTTTTGACAGCTCCCGAAAATTAAAATTTTTACTATTAATTTTGGAAGCTTTACCATATATATCCTAATCCACTCATCCTTGAATTGTCCTACTTCATCTATTTGTCTTTTATATTCCCTGGTTGTAGCGAGAACCTCTATGAAATATTTGAAATACTTTGGCTCTTCCTTTCAATTTATTTTCTCAGTTTACTTCAGTCTTTCGTTTTGATCCATGACTGTCATCATTCTTTTCTCCTCCGTCTTCTTTCATTATTGTGTCATCCCTCTAGAAATGAAGGTCATATATACTTGTGTTGATGGTGCTGGAGCCATCAACATGTCAAGGGGATCTCCTCAGTAAGAGGTCCCAATTAGACCTTAGACCATTTGGAGTAGGAATCCCAGCAGTGGGTCGTAAGGTAATGCCTTAACTGTGATGTCACACAGAGGAAAGTAAAATAACTCTATCAATAGAAAGGGTGTGACTGTTTCAGTGAGTCAAGGAAGGTGAATGAAAGGTTATAACACAAGTGGGTTGGGATGAGTGCACCCCTTGACAACCTGTATCAGTAATCAGCTGGGAAGGGAACACATGAGCAAAGACGCATCACAAGCTGGAAAGTTGACCAGCCGACAATACAAAGTGATGGTTAAACCATAAACACATCTGCAACAAGATTCATATAATTTCATATGAATTATATCATACACAAATATGTAAGTTAAACAACATACATCATTAAAGAAACCAAACCAGTCCAACTACAATAACAACAAATGCCTGAAAATGTGTTGGCTGTTATTATATAAAGAAGTGTAAGTTCCAATCATACAATACATCCATGTAAACCTGCTAGTCCCAACAGTGAAACATGACAGCCACATCCACCTACTCCTCCAAAGAGATGAACTAGCTCCATGCAGTGGAGAAGCCAAGGCACATTAAAATATTGTCCAAGCTTTCTTCAATATAGTCTTAACAGAAGCTTGGCTGACCAAAAGCCTATACAATGAGTTATGGGGGACTATTTATAGCAAAGGATGCGTTGGCCCTTAACATTCCACTTTGTGATTGTTCAACTAGGTTCATGACCCTTCACCTACTCTATGACTGTTACATTCACTATTGACACTTGACTTACACTTGACATGACTCAACGTTACAATGCACATGTACCCATGTGAACACAATGGTTTGAGCAAGCTAAACTAGACATCACTTTGACTTAGAAAACTACAGAAGTCAAATGCTCAACATCCTCATGCTGACCAATAGTAACATATTGATGCCAAGCTCTATAGTCTCTGATAGTGTCTATATGTTCCACAGTGACATCCATATAAAACTAGAGCTTCGCCTCCATAGCATCTGGGTACACTTCTCAGGCTCCTCTGCCTAACACATTAAAAGCATGTGCCTCATTGTCTTTAATGTGGCAAAACCAACAACATACTTGTGCATGATGTCTACACTGATAGGCAAGTATGGGCTGGTGGCAATGCGCATCAACTCATCGAAGTAGGATTCAAGCTCTAGTCGGACCTGCTTCTTGGTCTTTTCCTAGGTGGGAGTCCCGACTAATGGGATCACATGTGTATGCACCACAAAATTGCTCTTGAATACTCATGCATGGAAAGCCTTTATGATAGTGATGAGTTTCGGGAGGTCCTCATACATCTAGATCTGACCTCGAATACGTGCTTTCAAGTCGACTACATTTGACCTCATCATCTTTAGTGAGTGAAGTGGGGCTCCCTTGTACTTCATTGTCCATGTTTTCATGTCATCAACAACAACATGTATTTTCATCAAGATGTGCGCTCTCCTAGCACATTGTTGTTGCTATCCATTGAGATGGAAAACTATCTTGTGCACGGTACCAAACTGGGAGTACAATACTCACATAATTGTGTCAAGGGACAATACTTCATCTGGTATCACCTCCTTCAGTTCATCTCCGGTGAATATTTTCACTAAGTATCCTCCTTGCTTGGTCACCTATAGTTCCTTCACCATTCTCTCATTCTCATCTATAAGAAAATGAAAACTTGAGCTACTGGCTTCAGCATACACTTTGGTTGCATCGGCCAAAGCAATTGGATGTTTTTGTACATCATTCGACCTCTTTTTGGTGAGGCATGAGGTCAGTAAGTTTGCTGCTTACTTTAGATTTTGAAAACAAATGAAAACCTGCAAATAAAACAGAACAAAAATAAAAAATAAACCAAGGAAAAGATAAACTAATAATAGATGAAAATGAACTTGTAAATGCATACATGGAAGGAATTTTTCTGTAGATTTTACCTTATGAATCTTCAAATTTTTCCTTCGATTTATCAAAATTTTAACTTTTTTCAAAATCATCTCATTATTTATTCTAAATCAGAGTGAACAATTAGCCTAAATAAAATATGTTTATTCATGTTCAGGAAATATAAAATTTACCAGAAATAAATATGAAAATAGTTTTCCCTTTTGAATTTAAACAACAATTTATTACCTCAGCTTATCCAAATAACTTGAGAAGAATCTGTCTTGTCATAGTGACTGTTCAATAATGCCTTTAGTAAATAAATATGATGTGTAATGCAACTAAATATCAAAATGGGATAAAGCCACTAATTTTGGAAGAATATCAACACAGATTTAAATGTGTGCATACAACAAAATGGACATCCTCAACAAATTTCTGGTAAGATAATATGAACTTCATATGATTACCGCGAAAGGTTAAACTGACTAATAATGATTGAATTAGAATTAAGTTTATCATAGACAGTCATACATTTCATGGAATAATGGGATCGAGAAGCTTTTATATCCTCAAAACCTTTATCGTATAAATTTGAAAAGAAAATCTTAAAAGGGAATATCAAAATGAAGAAAAGTGGCTTTGAGGTGATCGATGCCATGTGCAATCTCAATTGAATTTAATCAAGACATTATTTAAAATAGGTATAGTAGAGGTATTGCTGCAATAAATTTTTAAAAAGGAAAACAAGAATTAAAATTTTTTGATAAGAAAAAAATATTTTCACTGAACATGTATGAGAAGTGCTGATTGCTTTGTTTTATTTTTTAATCTACAAAACTGTTAAAAACAAATTAACTATACAAAACAAACTAACTAAATTAATTCTACTCCAATTCTAACCATATACATGAAAACGGCTAGGTATAGTCATATTTCCATTGTAACCACTCTCATTTTTATTCCCACATATATGTATAGTTCAAATGTTAGTAATAAAAATACAAATCTGATTGAACTAAGGAAATTAAATTTGTAAGTAGAATTTACAGTTATTGTTAGCAACTTAATTAAGATCTCATTCTCTTGAAATTTCCTTTCCAATTCAATACCAATTGGATCATAGAAATCTGGATGGATTTCCATTAATGATTGGGAAATGTTCAAAAGAGGAGATGATAGGCCAGATTGTGAAGATGAGCTTTTAATTTCAAAGGCCTGAAAAAGATTATTAATATTATGTACAAATGTTAAATCATTGATAATCTTCCATCAAAGAAAACTTTCCAGATATTTTTCAAATGAATCAATGAAAAATGGATGGAAATATTTCAAATAAAATGGAAAATTATTAATCAAAATGGATTGCTGGCAGATTTCTAAAAATACATTCTCTTGTTGATATTGCCTTTGAAAAGATAGAAGCTTTTGATAAAAGATGAACACCGATTGACATTGATATTGAAATAGCTTTTGTTGTTCATGATTATAATATGAAACTTTAATTTTCCAATAGGGCAATGCATCAACTGAATGTCTGATAGTAAAGTGCTCAATATGCCAGCGAAAAGTGTGAAAAAATTGGAAAATAAAATCTGAAAATAAATGTGATTTTATATAAAATAAGTGAGGAAACAAAAATAAAATGAAATCACTATTTGTAGAACTAATGTTACAGCACAATTGGAATCATTTTGAAATAATTTCTTTTTCACAAGGATTGGCCAGAATTATGGAATTTGAGTAATTTTGAATTCGAACTTGTGAATTAGAAAATGAATTACGATTATGAGTATGAATGAGAGCTTGATCATGATATGAATCATAAATTGGAATGTTTTCTTGAATAGTGAAATCATGAACATAATTTGTTGCTCTAAAATGAGGATAGGTTGGAATAATTTCTAAATTGAAATGTTCCTCATTCTCAGATGTTATTTTAATTTTATGATGAGGATTCTCTTGAGAAGAATAGAAATCAACATCCTCGATGTCAAAGTAATTACCATAAATGACTTTACAAGATTCTTTAGAATTCCCTTCAATCTCATCCAATATATCCAAACAAGGAGGAACAAGAATTTTACATTCATTAATAGCAAAAGAATGATCATTAATTGCTTTTCTATCTTGATAAAAACTTAATGGTAATTCATTTAGATCACCCTCTGTATTTTGTGAAATATCATTAATACCAAGAGGGGAAAAATTACCATCATTAAAAATATCAGAATAAAGGGAAAAATGTGAACCTGAAACAATGTATTTAAAAGGGTCTCTATTTGACAACTCTTGTGCATTATGCTCATTGTAAATTTCAGATTGCAGATCATTCCTTTGTGTGCTCATGCTTTCTTGAAGAAGGCTTCTTTTATGTTTTGATTTCGGCATTTGCTCATTCTGGAAAAATGCAAAAATTTGCATAGTAGTTTTCATTTTATTATTTACTTTGATTGTTGCTTGCACTTAATGATTTGCTATTTGATTTTCCGAATTTACTTCAAAGTATCTTTCATATTTCAAGGCGGCTCTTTCTTCAAAATTGTTGTTTTTGTCTTCTTGCATTTGAATAGAAATGCTTTCCAAGATTTGTGAAACCACTTCATCAAAATTTATTTGCACATCCATACTGGAATTCTCATTTATATTGGAAGGGGCTGGAACAAAGATTGAACTAATTTCATATGAATTGGGAATGGGAGGAAGAGAGCAAATATGTTCAAACCAATCTAGTGATTCTTTTTCCGTGGGTTTATCTTCAACTTTAAATCTTAAACAATTCAAATGAAATCAAATATTAAAATCTTTAACGGACTCATTTTCAAATCTTCGTAGATATTTAATTTCCTCACATACCCATTCATAATCATAGCCGTCAAATTTATAAAAGAAAATTGTAACAAATTGATCCCAGCTGTGAATTGAGGCAACTTGAAGAGTTCTACACCAGTTTCTGGGTTTTGCCGCAAATGTGAGAGTAAAAATTCTGCATAAAATGCCTTCATCAATTCCCTCAAAATCATAATTTGAAAAATTTTGAATAAATTGAAGGACATGATTAAAAGTAGAAGAATTTCTCTTACCATTAAACTTTACCTGAGACTAGAGTCTTACCACCTCGAGTGGAGTATTGGAAGATGTACGTCCATGGATACAACTCCAAATTTGAAGTTTAAGAGGAGTCATGGTAATTAAATAAAGTGATAAATTGAAAAGACTCCAATAGAAAAAAATCTCAGGCCCTCCTTCTAGTGCCAAAAGTGTTGATGCCTCAAAAATTGCTGCAACAACACTAGGGGATATCCACCCAGTCCGGACCTTAAAGCAGCTCCTTTCCCATTTAGTGTGGTGGCTCTGACTGGTTTAACTAGGTCCAGTTACCTTCTCCCTATCGCTATTGGTTTATTATATATCTTTAACTACCAATAGACGGGGATATCAGATCACTTCTTCTTTTTGATAAGGTAAGAGAATGACCCTTAAGCTGATTTGTGTCCAGCCAAGCCACAACTAAAGTTTTTCCTCTTTAAGAAGATGACTTAAAAGAATATAGAAATTACTCTAAATGCAAGTTTATTCCATAATGCAAGCAAAAGAAACTAATCTAAATCCTACCTTAATTAGGCAGATATAGATTTTACCCAACTAAGAGCAAGATCATTAAAATATTGGGATTTAAACATGTCTTGCTTATAATGAATATCAAGTTAATGAAGTAGTTCAATTAACTGATATTATGGATATCAAAACAAATCCTATTGAGACGTTTTAACCGAAATAATAAACCAACAACATTCCAGGAAGTAGTTCACAAAAACGATATTGATAATCAAATCAGTAAATCCAATAATTAAACAATAATATGCAAAAATAGTTCATAACACATTACTATTTCATAAATTAGTTTTATAAGATAGATTTATGAGCAAGTAGTTACTCAGAAATCAAAATTTAATCCACAAGAACAGAGATACATAATAACAAGATTGAGACAAATTACTCATACCATCAAGAGTGAACAAAGATGAATAAAATGAGACATTCCTGTTACCATAAAAATGAAACTGATACTTGAAACAGTAGTATTCGAAATACCAATTTATTGCATCCATTTCTCTGACCTTGGTCTCCAGCAGTCCTTTACATTGCTTGAACTTCTGTCTTCAAAACTAGAGCCACAGTAGTGCAAACTCTACCCCTCATACATAATTCAAGATACAAAGGAAAAATCCTCAATAATCCCTACATCTGAGATTTTCACTCCTCCCTCCTACAACTCTAAATTCCTATTAGATTAGTGCTTTTAGAATTCTAAAATTGCAGAGGAGAGCAACCTCCTAATTACATTCTGCAATCTGTTATTTATAATATTTGTGAAGGAATTCTTTGAGAGGAAAGTTTGTTGAAGAGAAATCTGCCAAATCCAATTTTATTTGCTCAAAATTCCAATCTTTAATTGATGGAGCCTTCTCATTGACTGAGATCATTTTCTTCATATTTCTTCTATTTTTTTCCTGCAAAGAGAAGTCAAAATGAATATAGATGCAACAATAAAATCCAAATATCATTTCTGGCATTAAAACAAATCCAATCAAATTCAATTAAATAAATAATTGAAAATAAAAGGTAAGCTTTCTATTTATGCATGGGATGGTTTGATTGGCCAAGGATATTATTGACGAATGGATCTGCATTGAGAAGATGTTTGGACAAATGAAAATGCAGAAAATAAAACTCATAAAATTGATTTTGTTTTAGAAATTCGTAGCTTGATCTTCTGCTTGATTTTTGACCCAATAAATGACCAAATCTGTTAGTGAAATTTCCTCATAAATATTCTCCTTGATTTTATCTTTCGAATGAGACAACCTAGGCCTCATTTGGCCAAGTATAACTCAATCTATGAGCCTCCAAAGTTGATGGATCAATTCTGACATAAATGTGGAAATTCTGTTGCTGGACTAAAAATCAGAATTTTTAATTAAAAATCTAATTCTAAATTAGAATTCTAATTAATTCTAAT
>APFE030413990.1:144569-163608 GCA_000404065.3 Pinus taeda | reverse complement strand
ATTTGCAGCTCCTTATCCTAGAGGTAATAAGTATGGCCCATCTAGATTTCTTCTATCACATAGTGATACGATCAAATAATATATATTTATATGTATATACTATCTCAATAACCAAAATATATTTAATTAATTTTCAAATCTAATTATATAAGTTAACATACCTTTAGTAAATAATTCATGTATTTATTTAGTTTTTGATTTATTAAATAAATACTTATTGTCTCTATAATGCCTTTGTAATTATTTTATTATTGTTTTTAAATGATTATTATTTTTGGAATAAGAATAGGTAATTTATTCATGTAACCTATATTACTTCTTATAAAGAAATCACTTAACCAATTAATAAATTTATAATAACCATTTTATTATTATCTTAATGTTATTTAATTAGGTAAATCACTATTCATTATAACTAATTTTACTAATTTCTAGAAATAGATTATTATATTATTAATTTTAATATTAGAAAAGTAATAATAATAATATAAGTTCTTCAAAAGAAATCATTCAAACTAATAATTAATTTTTAATAACCATTAATATTATTTTATTAATAATCAATGTTATCTAATTAAATAAAATTTATTTCGTTAGTTTCTAGTCAACACACCTAATTTCACTATCTAGAAATAGAATATTGTTTTATCAATTTTAATATTATAAAAATAAAAATAATATTAAATTTATTAATATAAGTTGGGCTGGGTCTTAGGGTCAAAATTAGTCGTTATATAGCCGTTGGAGTCTCTGCTCAGTCTATTTAACTTGCTAGGCCAGATCTGTGTCTTCAACTTGTCCTGACGATGAACCACACTAGTTGGTTCGAAACGCATTGACAAAGGTCATTTTTATGTGATTCATGCCGAAGCTATTCTTATAACTGATTTAAATATGCTGCAAATTGGTCATTAACTACTTTCTTACCATAGTGGTTACCCAAACTCGTTTTTTAAAATAACATATTGCTGTATCGGATGATTCGCATCACATGTTTCTTCACCATGCTTGAATTTTAATTTGCAAGATTTCACCTTTGTTGTTATGCCATATATCAATTAAATGTTAATGGCTTAGAGGCATGCATTGGAAGCTATCACATCAGAGATTGCAATGGCAAATTGCCGATTAAGAACATGTGATGAGAACATGTACAATGAAATGAAGCGATCACATTATTAAAGAAATACTATATTAGGGATCGAGGACAGCTATGTCACAAATTGCACATCGCACACCGTATCTTGCGATTTGTACTTTGCACATCGTGCATTGCAAATTCAGAATAATGATATGGCCATAAATAAAAATGCAAGAAAGTGATTGTGATATCGGCGATGCGATGGATGACATAACTAATCGACAATCGGCAATTTTAAGCACCCGATGTAACACAATATGATTCCTGCGATGCCGATATGCGATGAATGACGTGGCTAATTGGCGATCGCGATCGGCAATCTTAAGTGCACGATGTAACAATTCTCAATACGCCAATATGCGATGAAAAGTGGACCCGATAATTTTATGATGAAAATTTGATAACATATCGGATCCGAGACATCGCCCTTTAAAATTATGCTTTCATTACTATTGCGATTGAACAGACACGATATCTCTTGTGAACTGGATTTAAATTTGATGTTGGGTCTTGAATTATGAGAACATTGCAATATCGGTAAAGTCATTTATCAGAGATGGGCGATTCATGATAATGGAAGTAGATTCAACTGCAAACCTCTGATATGCGAAATGTGATATGACATATGAGCGAGGAGGTCTAAGATCATCAATTTGTTATAAAAAATGCTAAGGGCTTCTTTCGATGAAATATTTCGCTACAAATGATTGTGAAATGGATGATGCGATATCAGAAGGAAATTATTGACGAAGATGAGTGGGATGGTAGTATTGCGAATATGCATTCACCGTAGTATCAACAATACGAAAACCAAATTGAAATGATGAATGAAAGCAAAGTTAAAAATGCTCAAATTCTAATGAATCGTAAATACAATTTTCCTGAGCCTGTTGCAAATTTGAAATGGGTTTGCTGCTTACTTCAAGTTTTGAAAGCAAATGAAAATATGCAAATAAAACAGAACAAAAATAAAAAATAAACTAAGGAAAAAAGAAACTAATAGTAGATGAGAACGAACTTGTAAATGCGTACCTGGAAGGAAATTGTCTGTAGATTTTACCTCATGAATCTTCAAATCCTTCTTTGGATTTATCAAAATTTTGACTTTGTTCAAGATCATCTCATCATTTATTCTAAATCGGAGTGTGCAATTACCCTGAATAAAATCTGTTTATTCATGTTCAGGAAATATAAAATTTACCAGAAATAAATATGAAAATAGTTCTCCCTTTTGAATTGAAACAACAATTTATTACCTCTGCTTATTCTGAATAACTTGAGAAGAATCTATATTGTTATAGTGACTGTTCAATAAAGCCTTTAGTAAATGAATATGATGCGTATTGCAACTAAAGGTCAAAATGGGATAAAGCCACTAATTGTAGAAAAATATCAAAACAGATTTGAATGTGTGCACACAACAGCATGGACATCCTTAGCAAATTTCGAGGAAGATAATATGAATTTCATATGATTACCGCTAAAGGTTAGACTGACTAATAATGATTGAATTAGAATTAAGTTTATCATAGACAGTCATACATTTCATGAGATAATGGGATCATGAAGCTTTTATATCTTCAAAACCTTTATCATATAAATTTCAAAAGGAAATCTTAAAAGGGAATCTCGAAATGAAGAAAAGTGGCTTTGAGGCGATCGATGCCAAGTGCAACCTTAACTGAATTTAATCAAGATATTATTCAAAATAGGCAGAGTAGAGGTATTGCTGTAAGAAATGTTAAAAGGAAAGCAATAACTAAAACTTTCTGATAAGGAGGAAATGTTTTAGTGAACATGCATGAGAACGCTGATTCCTTTGTTTTATTTTTTAATTTACAAAATTGTTAAAAACAAATTAACTATACAAAACAAACAAACAAAATTAATTATACTCCTATTCTAACCATATACATGAAAATGACTAGGTATAGTCATATTTCCAGTGTAGCCATTTTCTCATTTTAATCGCTGCATGTATGTACAGTTCAAATGTTAGTAATAAAAATACAAATCTAATTAAACTAAGAAAATTAAATATGAAATCAGAATGTACAATTATTGTTAGCAAGTTAATTGAAATCTCCTTCTCTTGAAATTTGCTTTCTAATTCAATACCAATTGGATCATAAAAATCTAGATGGATTTCCATTAATGATTGGGAAACGTTCAAAAGAGGGGATGACAGGCCGAATTGTGGATATGAGTTTTCAAATTCAAAGGTCTGGAAAAAATTGTTAGTGTTATGTACAAATGTTAAGCTATTAACAATCTTCTTTGAGGGAAAAATTTCCAAATATTTTTCAAATAAATTAATGAAAAATGGATGGAAATCTTTCAAATGAAACGAAAAATTATTAATTAAATTGTATTGCTGGCAGATTTCTAAAAATACATTCTCTTGTTGATATCGCTTTTGAGAAAATAAAAGTTTTTGATAAGAAATGAACTTCAATTGACATTGACATGTTAACAACTTTTGATGTTCATGGTTATAACATGAAACTTCAATTTCCCAATAAGGCAATTCATCAATTGAGCGTCTGATAATAAAGTGCTCAATATGGCAGCGTAAAGTATTAAAATTTTGAAAAATAAAATCAAAAAATAAATCTAAATTTAAACAAAATAAGTGAGGAAATAGAAATAAAATGAAATCACTATTTTTACAACTAATGTTACAACACAATTGGGGTCATTTTGAAATGATTTCTTTTTCACAAGGATTGACCAGAATTATGGAATTTGAGTAATTTCGAATTCCAACTTGTGAACTAGAAAACAAATTATGATTATAAGTAGGATGACAGTTTGATCATGATATGAATCATAAATTGGAATATTTTTTTGAATGGTGAAATCATGAAGATAATTTGCTACTCTAAAATGAGGATAGGTTGGAATAATTTCTAAATTGAAACGTTCCTCATTCACAGATGTTATCTGAATTTTATCATGAGGATTCTCTTGATAAGAATAGAAATAAACATTCTCAATGTCAGAGTAATTATCATAAATGACTTCACAAGATTCTCTAGAATTCCCTTCAATCTCATCTAATATATCAAAACAAGGAGGAATAAAAATTTCATGTTCATTAATGGCAAAAGAATGATCAATTATTGTTTCTCTATCTTGATAAAAATTAATTGGTAATTCATTTAGACCATCCTCTTTATTTTCTGAAGTATCATTAATACCAAGAGGGGAAAAATTACCATCATTAAAAATATCAGGATAAAGGGAAAAATGTGAACCTGAAACAATGTATTTAAAAGTGTCTCTATTTGATAACTCTTGTGCATTATGCTCATTGTACATTTCAGATTGCAGATCATTCCTTTGCGTGCTCATGCTTTCTTGAAGAAGGCTGCTTTGCTGCTATGATTTCGGCATTTCTTCACCATGGAAAAATTCAGAAATTTGTACAGCAGTTTGCATTTTATTATTTACTTTGACTGCTACTTGCATTTGCTGATTTCCAATTTGATTTTCTGAATGTACCTCAAAGTAGCTTTCAGATTTCAATGCAGCTCATTCTCCAAAATTGCTGCTATTGTCTTCTTGTATTTGATTAGAAATATTTTCCAAGCTTTGTGAAACCTCTTCATCACAATTTATTTGCACATCCGAATTGGATTTGTCATTTATATTGGAAGGGGATGGAATAAAGCTTGAACTAATTCCATATGGGCCGGGAATAGGGGGAAGAGAATAATTATGTTCAAACCAATCTAGTGATTCTTCTTTCATAGGTTCATCTTTGACTTTAAATTTTAAACAATTCAAATGAAATCGAATATTAAAATCTCTAACAGACTCATTTTCATTTCGTAGATATTCAATTTTATCACATATCTGATCATAATCGTAGCGGTCAAATTTACAAATGAAAATTGTAACAAATTGATCCCAACTGTGAATTGAGGCAACCGGAAGAGTTCTACACCAGTTTCTGGCTTTTTCCACAAATGTGAGAGTGAAAATTCTACATAAGATGCCTTCATTAATTCCTTGAAAATCATAATTTGAAACATTTTGAATAAATTGAAGGACATGATTAAAAGCAGAAGAATTTTTCTTACCATTAAACTTTGCTTGAGACAAGAGTCTTACCACTTTGGGTGGAGTATTGGAAGATGCACGTCCATGGATACAACTCCAAATTGGAAGCTTAAAAGGAGCCATCGTAATTAAATAAAGTGTTAAAATTGAAAAGATTCCAATAGACAAAAAGTCTCAGGCCCTCCTTCTAGCGCCAAAATTGCTGATGCCTCGAAAATCACTGCAACAACACTAGGGGATAACCACCCGGTCCGAACCTTAAAGCAGCTCATTTTCCATTTGGTGTGGTGGCTCCCACTGGTTTAACTAGGTCCAGTTACCTTCTCCCTATCGCTATTGGTTTATGATGTATCTTTAACTACCAATAGACAGGGATATCAAATCACTTCTTCTTGTTGATCAGGCAAGAAAATGATCCTTAAGCTGATTTGGGTTCAGCCAAGCCACAACTAAAATTTTGCCTCTTCGAGAAGAGGACTTAAAAGAACGTAGAAATTACTCTAAATGCAAGCTTATTGTATAATGCAAGCAAAAAATAAACTAATCTTAATCCTATCTTAATTAGGTAGATATAGATCTAACCCAACTAAGAGCAAGATAATTAAAGTATTGGAATTTAAATATGTCTTGTTTATAATGAATATCAAATTAATGAAGTAGCTCAATTAACTGACATTATGGATACCAAAACACATCCCATTGAGACCTATCAACTGAAATAATAAACCAACAACATTCCCGGAAGTAGTTCACAAAAATGATATTGATTATCATATCAGTAAATCCAATAATTAAACAATAATATGTGGAAATAGTTCACAACACATTACCATTCAATAAATCAATTTTATAAGACATATTTCTGAGTGCATAGTTACTCAGAAATCAGATTTTAATTCATAAGAACAGAGATACCTAATAACAATATTGAGACAAATTACCCATATTGACAATAGTGCACAAACATGAATAAAATGAGACATTCTTGTTTTTTTTTTCCAAAGGAAAAATCGGTAACCTTTTATTTAAAAAATGAAAAGTTACACAAGCAGATGCATTGAAGCATTTCCATAAGAAGCCCATTGGGCTCGAGTGCTTTCGCACCCCATGCAACGTTAAAGCTTAACGTGCGAGTAAAAGAATAATAAAAAGGAAATGAGAGATAGAGGGAGACAAAAAAACTGGAATCCGGAAGTGAGTAAAAAACTCACACTTCAAGTTTTTCTCCCCTTTTTCTTTTCGACCTTGCGCCATTCTCCTTGAGTGGGCTTGATCGAAGCTATGACTATCTGTGTTTCTGATTTCTTTGAGGCTATTTCCTTGTCTGAGTCTGAAGTATCTGAGTGGTGATGCCGTTGATCCCTCCCATACTCAGGTCCTCACTTGTCTTTTTTACCTGAGTTGAGTGGAGCTGTGAAGCCTTGTTGTCTGATGTGGTTTCCTTCTGAGTCTCCATTTCTTGGGACACCTCAGTATTCTTTGCGGGGGTTTCTTCCTCTTCTGCTTCTGATTCTTCGTCCTCTGAGTTGGGGGGGGTAAATTTCCAGCCTTTCCTCTGCTTCCCTTTCTGCTTCTTTTTACTGTTTGCTTTCTTGGCTTCTGGACATGTGTTTTGCAAGTGTCCTGTCAGCCTGCAGAGCCTACATCTGAAAGCAGTATTTTCGTAGTCTAGTGCTTGCAGCCAGTTTTGTTGTTTATAGATCAGCCTTATATTGTCCGACAACCCTTTACTTAGATCTACTTCCACACAAATGCGTGCAAAAGTGTAGATCCTTTCATCAATCCTTTCCAGATCTATTTTGATATATTTCCCTATGCTGTTTCCAATTCCTTCCAATACTTGTTCACTCCAAAAGTGAAGGGGAAGGTTATATAGGCGAACCCAGACCGGCACTTTGGATACAGTCATTTTGTTTGGATCAAAATCTGGAAACCATGGGGTCATAAACAGCCCCGATGTTCCCCAAAACCAAGGTCCAACATTGATGATTGTATCTCGGGCTTCCTTGGATGCAAATATAACTATAAAAAACCCCTTGGAGCATAAGTGTATATCACACTCCATGGTCCAGGTGGTGAAAATCCAGTGAAATAGATCCATTGGTTTTGGCCCTGAAGAATCAAAGTTGAGGGCCGGAGTTTGTCCTAGCTGATCTACTATGTATGGCCGAGGTGTATATCCGCCTTGATCTGGAGAGGGCCCTGAATCTCTGTTTCCCCGTAAAATGTTTTTATAGGAGGAGCTTCCCTTGGATTGTTGCTGAGGCGCTGTCTTTTTCCCCTTGTCTCCTCCTGAGGAGCTTGGCTGTCCCTGAGGTAGAGCCCCTCCTCTCAGCCTAAGATTTAACACAATGGTTGTTCCTGAAACAATCTCATAACTTCCCAGGGCTCTACTGTCCTGGAGGGACCACCTACCGCTAACCAAATGTTGGGTCTGAACAGGGTATCCCGTCAATGCCCAAATTTGCTGTTTCAACTGCATGATGGTACTTTCTACATGTACCCACACTAAACAGAATTTCCCTTCAGGGGTTTTAGTAAAAATCTAAAAACGAGTTGTTGTTACCTGAAGCCTGGGTTTTGACTGAGTTCCTGATTCGCCTAAGCTGGTGACGCCGCTAATTCCCATGCGCTCTGGTTGTAAGCGATCTTCCAGATATGACCTCTGATTGGGTCGTTCTTCCATTTGCATGTCAGGGTCTACAAAACCTCTGCTCGTTCTATGCTCGATTTCTCCGATCTGCTGCTTGGATTCTTGTTGTTCTCGAATATTGGCCAGCTCGGTTAGATCCAGGCCGGATCTGCCCTGTTTGGGCCGATCCATTGAGGGAGGGATCAGATCTGTAACATGCAGTCCCCCTGCTTCGATTGCAATGGCCAAACCGACGTGTAAACCTACAGATCCCAGCCCTGTCGCTTCCCTGATATCTTGTCTTCTTCCCCCCGTGCCATTGCTCTTCAGGCTCTCCAGAGTTTTCAAACCCGTCTGAGGATCTATCAAAAGACGGGAGCTGTTGCATAGCTCTGCCTTGAAATCACGCTCTCCAAATTTCTCTGCCGTCATTTTTCCCCAGATCCGTCGGGAAGATTGAGAATTTTCTCCCTCTGCGTAAGTGGAAAAGAAAGGGGCCGAGGTCATGGCTGTCAATAATATTTCAGGGCTCCTGCAGTCCACGAACGATCCTGAGAGTATCAACGCCGTGGGAGCCATTCGACCTTGTCTCTCCTAATCGTAATCGGAAACCCTCCTCCAAAAAACCAATATTGACTATATATATTTATGATATTCTAGAGTATTTATCAATATAATGAGACATTCTTGTTACCATAAAAATGAAACTGATATTTGAAACAATAGTATTAGAAATACCAATTTATTGCATCCATTTTTCTGTCCTTGGTCTCCAACAGTCCTTTACATTGCTTGAACTTTTACCTTCAAAACTAAAGCCACAGTAGTGCAAACTCTGCGCCTCATATATAATTCAAGATACAAAGGAAAAAGCCTCAATAATCTCTAGATCTGAAATTTTCTCTCATCCCTCCTACAACTCTAAATTCCTATTACAATAGTGCTTTTAGAAGTCTAAAATTGCAGAGGATAGCAGCCCCTCAATACATTCTGCAATCTATTATTTATGCTATTTGCAAAGAAATTTTGGAGAGGAGAATTTGTTGAAGAGAAATCTGCCAAATCCAATTTTATTTGTTCAAAATTCCAATCTTTAGTTGCTGGAGCATTCTCATTGATTGAAATCATTTTCTCCATATTTCTTCTACTTTTTTCCTGCAAAAAGAAATCAAAATAAATTAAAATGCAACAATAAAATAAAAATGTCATTGCTGACATTTAAAACAAATCCAATCAAATACGATTAAATAAATAATTGAAAATAAAATGTAAGTTTTCAATTGATGCTTGGGATGGTTTTAATTGGCCAAGAATATCATTGATGAGCGAATCTGTAATTAGAAGAGGCTTGGACAAATGAAAATGCAGAAAATAAAACTCAGAAAATTGATTTTGTTTTAGAAATTCGTAGCTTGATCTTCTGCCTAATTTTTGACCCAATAAATGACCAAATCTGTTTGTGAAATCTCCTTAGAAATGTTCTCTTTGATTTTATCTTTCCAATGAGCCGTCTTGAGCCTCATTTGGCCAAGTATAACTCAATCTATGAGCCTCCAAAGTTGATGGATAAAATCTAGCATAAATCTGGAAATTCTATCACTGGACTAAAAATCAGAATTTTTAATTAAAAATCTAATTCTAAATTAGAATTCTAATTTAATTAGTAACCATAAACTAGACTAATTATTAATTAATATTAATCTAATTAACTAATATATAATTAATTATTTATAAACAAATTAAATCTAATCAAAAACTAATTAATATTAATTTAAATGATATTTAAATTTAAATGTAATCAAAATAATTAATCTGATGAATTAAAATTTATTAATTACATCTAAAATATTTTAAACTAAACTAAAATATACTAACCTACCTCTCCATTCTTCATACATAACCTACCAGTTCAACGAATGAATGTTTTGAATAAAACTTTTAAAACAAAACTTATAACACTTTGTTTAATGGCTCATGACTTATGCTTTATGAGCGATCGGGGTATGGAGGTGTTGGGGATCGACATCGAGGGAATGGAGGTGTCGGGGTTATGGTATGTGCCAATTAAAACATCCGATCCGATCCAAAGCTTCGATGCGATCAAAATTTTATTTTTTTATTTTTCATGTATTAAGTTTTATTTTAATTAAATTAATTATATTTTATATATTAATTAATTTAATTAATTTAAAACTTAATACTAAATATCAATTTTAATTTTAGTTTAATTTTATGAATTTTAGTTTTTTAAACTACATCCACTTTAATAAAAATGAAAATTAAACTACAGCCACTTTGAAATTTTGGGTTTTCGAGATTAGTAATCAATTTGGGAAATTGGAGTAAATTAATAAAATCCCAATAATTCATGATTTCGTTGTATAAGTAAAAAACATAAAAATGAAAAGTGTTAGTAAAAACTAACTAGAGGTTAATATTTACAATAAATGCATTATTGAACTAATTTATTTATAAAATGTAGTATTGTACATTTTATGCATTTTTAACCCAGACCAGATAAATGACGAGACTTCAAAGGAGAACCATTTTCAAACCAGTTGACCAAATGAGGTGAAACAAGCGTCAATGGGAAGCTTATAAAAAATTGATTTTAACAAAGCGATCAAAACAAGAATCCAAAGAAAATGAAAAATTAACAAAAGCTTAGGGAAATCAACTAAATAAAAATCCAAAAGGGTTCTTAGCCAAAAAATTGATAGAAAGGGTCCCCATTATTTGAATTGAACACATCAATAATGGGGGGGTTGTGTTTTTACCACAACAATGGCGACACACGGGAGGATAACCAGTTATCTCTGTTTGATATGAATGGGATTTTCCTAAAATTAACGTAAAAATAATTAAAGAAAACAAAATTATGTTTGAAATGTTCGACTAGTTTCATTAATCTGAATAAAAGCTAGAATCAACTAAATGTAAATTTTCTTGAAATTTCTCATAAATTAAAATATTTCAAAACTCTATATCAGTCGTTAATTAGTTGTAGAGATAAAGCAGGGGTCACTTTACAGCTTATATTTTAAAATATACTCATTTGCCATAGGTAGAGCCATTGCTACCAGCAAACATCTATAGTCTCGACAGGGTTACCTTTTAATCATCAATAATTCAGAATCCCATCTCTTTAAGAATTATTGACTTAGAGATAAATCCATTTATATATGTATTTTTTTTTTGTTATAAATCCTAAAATCCATTGTCCTGGTTTGGTGGCCAGATAGTTGACAATGCCATTCACTGGTTATAATTGGTTTGAACAAGCTGGCTCATGATGAGACCCCTTGTCTTGTAATTGTTTGCAATCATAAGCCATTACCCTGGTTTATTTAGCAGTGTTGGTAATGTCAGCCTACATTTTCCCCTATGATCATGGTAAGCAGGCTCATGATGAGACCTCTTATCTTTTAAGTTTAAATATATTTCTAAATCACACTCTATAAAACTAAGACTCTTTGGGAAAAGGAGACTCATTGACTCCTTAAGAGTTAAGAATGACAATTTCAGAGTTAAAGGTGCTTTGTTGTAAAATGTCTTTACTTGGTTATAAATAACTTTTCTTGACTGATAATAAAACTTTGAAAGATCTTAATGAAATTTTGAAATCTCAAAATGATTACAATTTCAATGAAAAAGAAATTTCTCTAGATTTTATGATACTTTGCCAACTTCTCTTGATTGGTAATCTCTTCCTTAAGTATGTCTACCTTTATAATAAGAAAATCAAACTTCGCTAAAAGATTTAAGGGAAAACTAATAGGTGACTATTAACAACTTTTCTCCATGTATGTTGGCCATAGTTAGGTAACAATAAGGTCTTCCATATAAATCACAGCAAAGTCACCAAAATCAAAATTGAAAATTAAAGGAAAAGAATTCTTAAGCCAAAGTGAAAAACGAATCAACAAACAAAAATAAAAACGAAGAAATTTTAAGAGTGGAAAGGAAAATCCAAGTTTCGAAAGATAAACTCAAACAAGAATGTTTATACCAATGTCTTCAACAATATAAAGAAAAAGAAAATAATCGTCTAATCATTCCTTCTTATGTCGAGGTTTAGAAAAATCATACCTTGCAGGGTTATAAGTGTTTTAGGTTTTTTTGGATAGCAGTGACGATAAAATTTAGCCATAATGAAAACCTTTTGTCTGCTATTAATCTTCTTGTTTCAAAGCATCATCTTGATCACTTTCTAATGAAAGGAATTCTTAGAGAAACAAATTAAAGGTTCAGAAACTTCCTGGTGTAGCTGTTTCGATGAATATTATTGCTGCTCATTGAAATAAAGCCAGGAGAAAAGTATAAGAATTCGAAAATATGATCTGGCAGAGGATTGAAAGTTTTTATGAAGAGCTGGAAAAGATATTTATATATCAGAAAAACAAAACTGAAACTAAAGTAATGAAATGGAAATTAATGAAAGTGGGTACATGAATCTTACCATTGGATAATTGCTTTTGATCTTACCTAAAATGTATCAATTTCTCCAAATTAGCTGACTTCTTATTTTAATTAACATTAAATACATGAAGAAATCAAACCAAAATCCTATAACCCAAAATCATTATTTATTTTATTTATACTAAAGCAAGCAGTAAAATGTAAAAATGGAATACTTAGTGTTCAAGAGAATCGAAGTTAAAACAAATGCATCAGAAATAAGAATGAAAATTTGCAATAATGACTATTTCCCAAAATATTATAAGTTTCATATAAACTCCATGATTTTATAAATTGTCCAAAATCAAGGCCAAATCCAAGATAATAAAATTTAAATATGAAGATAGAGAGGTCTTGAATTCCTTTTTTAATTATGGAATTATATATTTAACTAAAATATATGGGAAACCAAAATAATTTAAATACACTGCAAATTGGTCATTAACTCTTTTCTTACCATCGTGGTTACCCAAGCTCGCTTTTAAAATAACACATCGCCGTATCAGATGATTCACATCACATGTCTCTTCACCATGCTTGAATTTTAATTTGCAAGGTCTCACCTTTTTTGCTATGCCATATATCTATTAAATGTTAAGGGTTCAAAGGCATTCATTAGAAGCTATCGCGTCAGACATTGCAATAATAAATTGTCGATAAGAACATGTGCAATGAAATCAAGCGATCACATCATTAAAGAAATATTATATTAGGGATCGGAGCATAGTTACATTATGCTTCCCATATCGCAAAAGGCTCATCGCAGATTTAGAGAGGTGATGTGAGTATAAAAATGCGATGAAGCGATTCTGATATTGGCGATGCGATGGACGACATAGCTAATCGGCAATTGGCAAACTTTGGGTACCCAATGTAACACAATATGATTTTTGCGACGCCGACATGCGATTAAGAGTGGACGTAATAACTTTATGATGGGATTTTAATAACATATCGGATCCGTGAGATCGGTCCTTTTAAAGTTATGCTCCTACCATTATTGGGATTGAATGGACGCGATATTTTATAAACTTGATTTGAATTTCATATCGGGTCCAGAATTATGTGGTCGTCGCGATATCGGTAAATTCATTTATTGGAGATTGTCAATTTATGATAATTGAAGTATGTTCAATTGTAAATCTTCGATATGCGAAATGCGATATGACATATGAGTGAGGTAATATATCGGAGATCTTTTATCAACAATTTGTTATAAAAATATTAAAAGCTACCTCCAATGCAATATTTTGCTACAAATGGTTGTGAAGTTGATGATGTGATATCAAAATGAAATGATTGACGAAGATGAGCGGGATGATAGTATTGCGAATAATTTTATTGAAGTATCAGCAATATGAAAATCAAGACGAATCCTATGATATTGCTTGAAATTTAAATTGGGTTTTCTGATGGTTGAAAACAAAATTAAAAATTCTCAAATTCGAATGAATCACAAATAAAATTTTCGCTGAACCTGTTGCAAATTTCAAATGGATTTGCTGCTTACTTTAAATTTTGAAAACAAATAAAAACCTGCAAATAAAATAGAACAAAAATAAAAAATAAACTAAGGAAAAGATAAACTAATAATAGATGAAAATGAACTTGTAAATGCATACCTGAAAGGAATTTGTCTGTATATTTTACCTTATGAATCTTCAAATTTTTCCTTCGATTTATCAAAATTTTAAATTTTTTCAAAATCATCTCATTATTTATTCTAAATCAGAGTGAGCAATTAGCCTAAATAAAATATGTTTATTCATGTTCAAGAAATATAAAATTTACCATAAATAAATATGAAAATAGTTTTCCCTTTTGAATTGAAACAACAATTTATTACCTCAGCTTATCCGAATAACTTGAGAAGAATCTGTATTGTCATAGCGACTATTCAATAATGCCTTTAGTAAATAAATATGATGCGTATTGCAACTAAAGATCAAAATGGGATAAAGCCACTAATTTTGGAAGAATATCAACACAGATTTAAATGTGTGCTCACAGCAAAATGGACATCCTCAACAAATTTCTAGTAAGATAATATGAACTTCACATGATTACCGCGAAAGGTTAGACTGACTAATAATGATTGAATTAGAATTAAGTTTATCATAGACAGTCATACATTTCATGGGATAATGGGATTGAGAAGCTTTTATATCCTCAAAACCATTATCATATAAATTTGAAAAGAAAATCTTAAAAGGGAATCTCGAAATGAAGAAAAGTGGCTTTGAGGGGATCGATGCCAAGTGCAATCTCAATTGAATTTAATAAAGACATTATTCAAAATAGGTCTAGTAGAGGTATTGTTGCAAGAATTTTTTAAAAAGGAAAACAAGAATTGAAATTTTCTGATAAGCAAAAAATATTTTCACTGAACATGCATGAGAAGTGTTGATTGCTTTGTTTTATCTTTTAATCTACAAAACTGTTAAAAACAAATTAACTATACAAAACAAACTAACTAAATTAATTCTACTCCTATTCTAACCATATACATGAAAATGGCTAGGTATAGTCATATTTCCAATGTAGCCATTTTCTCATTTTTATTCCCGCATATATGTATAGTTCAAATGCTAGTAATAAAAATACAAATCTGATTGAACTAAGGAAATTAAATATGTGAGTAGAATTTATAGTTATTGTTAGTAACTTATTTAAGATCTCATTCTCTTGAAATTTCCTTTCCAATTCAATACCAATTGGATCATAGAAATCTCGATGGATTTCCATTAATGATTGGAAAATGTTCAAAAGAAGAGATGATAGGCCATATTGTGAAGATGAGCTTTTAATTTCAAAGGCCTGAGAGAAATTGTTAGTATTTTGTACAAATGTTAAATCATTGACAATCTTCCATGAAAGAAAACTTTCCAAATATTTTTCAAATGAATTAATGAAAAATGGATGGAAATCTTTCAAATGAAATGGAAAATTATAAATTAAATTGGATTGCTAGCAGATTTTTAAAAATACATTCTCTTGTTGATATTGCCTTTGAAAAGATAGAAGCTTTTGATAAAAGATGAACATCGATTGACATTGATATTGAAATAGCTTTTGATGCTCACGATTATAATATGAAACTTTAATTTTCCAATGGGGCAATGCATCAACTAAATGTTTGATAGTAAAGTGCTCAATATGCCAGCGAAAAGTGTGAAAAAATTGAAAAATAAAATCTGAAAATAAATGTGATTTTATACAAAATAAGTGAGGAAACAAAAATAAAATGAAATTACTATTTGTACAGCTAATGTTACAGGACAATTGGGATCATTTTGAAATAATTTCTTTTCACAAGGATTGGCCAGAATTATGGAATTTGAGTAATTTTGAATTTCAACTTGTGAATTAGAAAATGAATTACGATTATGAGTATGAATGAGAGCTTGATCATGATATGAATCATAAATTGGAATGTGTTCTTGAATAGTGAAATCATGAAGATAATTTGTTGTTCTAAAATGAGGATAGGTTGGAATAATTTCTAAATTGAAACGTTCCTCATTCTCAGATGTTATTTTAATTTTATCATGAGGATTCTCTTGAGAAGAATAGAAATCAACATCCTCGATGTGAGAGTAATTATCATAAATGACTTTACAAGATTCTTTAGAATTCCCTTCAATCTCATCCAATATATCCAAACAAGGAGGAACAAGAATTTCATGTTCATTAATAGCAAAAGAATGATCATTAATTGCTTTTCTATCTTGATAAAAACTTAATTGTAATTCATTTAGATCACCCTCTGTATTTTGTGAAATATCATTAATACCAAGAGGGGAAAAATTACCATCATTAAAAATATCAAGATAAAGGGAAAAATGTGAACCTGAAACAATGTATTTAAAAGCGTCTCTATTTGAAAACTCTTGTGCATTATGCTCATTGTAAATTTCAGATTGCAGATCATTCCTTTGCGTGCTCATGCTTTCTTGAAGAAGGCTGCTTTTATGTTCTGATTTCGACATTTGCTCGTTATGGAAAAATTCAGAAATTTGCACAGCAGTTTGCATTTTATTATTTACTTTGACTGTTGCTTTCACTTGATGATTTGCTATTCGGTTTTTCGAATTTACTTCAAAGTAGCTTTTAGATTTCAAGGTGACTCTTTCTTCAAGACTGTTGTTGTTGTCTTCTTGCATTTGAATAGAAATGCTTTCCAAGCTTTGTGAAACCACTTCATCACAATTTATTTGCACATCCATATTGGAATTCTCATTATTATTTTAAGGGGATGGAACAAAACTTGAACTAATTTCATATGAATTGGGGATGTGAGGAACAGAGCAAATATGTTCAAACCAATCTAGTGATTCTTTTTCCATGGGTTTATCTTTAACTTTAAATCTTAAACAATTCAAATGAAATCAAATATTAAAATCTTTAACAGACTCATTTTCAAATCTTCGTAGATATTAAATTTCCTCACATACCTGTTCATAATCATAGCCATCAAATTTATAAAAGAAAATTGTAACAAATTGATCTCAGCTGTGAATTGAGGCAACTTGAAGAGTTCTACACCAGTTTATCGCTTTTGCCGCAAATGTGAGAGTAAAAATTCTGCGTAAAATGCCTTCATCAATTCTTTCAAAATCATAATTTGAAACATTTTCAATAAATTGAAGGGCATGATTAAAAGCAGAAGAATTTATCTTACCATTAAAATTTACCTCAGACAAGAGTCTTACCACTTCGAGTGGAGTATTGGAAGATGTACGTCCATGGATATAACTCCAAATTAGAAGTTTAAGAGGAGTCATGGTAATTAAATAAAGTGTTAAATTGAAAATACTCCAATAGAAAAAAATCTCAGGCCCTCCTTCTAGTGCCAAAAGTGTTGATGCCTCGAAAATCGCTGCAACAACACTAGGGGATAACCACCTGGTCCAGACCATAAAGCAGCTCCTTTTACATTTGGTGTGATGGCTCCAACTTGTTTAACTAGGTCCAGTTACCTTCTCCCTATTGCTATGGGTTTATTATATATCTTTAACTACCAATAGACGGGGATATCAGATCACGTTTTCTTGCTGATCAGGCAAGAGAATGACCCTTAAGCTAATTTGGGTCCAGCCAAGCCAAAACTAAATTTTTGCCTCTTTAAGAAGAGGACTTAAAAGAATATAGAAATTACTCTAAATGCAAGTTTTTTCCATAATGCAAGCAAAAGAAACTAATCTAAATCCTATCTTAATTAAGCATATATAGATCTAACCCAACTAAGAGCAAAATAATTAAAATATTGGGATTTAAACATGTCTTGCTTATAATGAATATCAAGTTAATGAAGTAGTTCAATTAACTGATATTATGGATATCAAAACAAATCCTATTGAGACCTTTTAACTGAAATAATAAACCGACAACATACCAGGAAGTAGTTCACAAAAATGATATTGATTATCAAATCAATAAATCCAATAATGAAACAATAATATGCAGAAATAGTTCATAACACATTACTATTTCATAAATCAGTTTTATAAGATAGATTTCTGAGCAAGTAGTTACTCAAAAATCAGAATTTAATCCATAAGAACAGAGATACATAATAAAAAGATTGAAACAAATTACCCATATTGACAAGAGTGCACAAACATGAATAAAATGAGACATTTATGTTACCATAAAAATGAAAGTGATATTTAAAACAGTAGTACTAGAAATACCAATTTATTACATCCATTTCTCTGACCTTGGTCTCCAACAGTCCTTTACATTGCTTGAACTTCTTCCTTCAAAACTAGAGCAACAATAGTGCAAACTCCGCTCCCCATACATAATTCAAGATACAAAGAAAAAATCATCAATAATCCCTAGATCTGAGATTTTCTCTCCTCCCTCCTACAACTCTAAATTCCTATTACAGTAGTGCTTTTATAAGTCTAAAATTTCAGAGGACAACAGCCTCCTAATTACATTTTGCAATCTGCTATTTATAATATTTGTGAAGGAATTCTTTGAGAGGAAAGTTTGTTGAAGAGAAATTTGCCAAATCCAATTTTATTTGCTCAAAATTCCAATATTTAATTTTTGGAGCCTTCTCATTGATTCAGATCCTTTTATTTCATATTTCTGGCTATTTCTTCATTTAAGAGAAATCAAAATGAATTAAGATGCAACAATAAAATCAAAATATCATTTCTGCCATTAAAACAAATCCAATCAAATTCAATTAAATAAATAATTGAAAATAAAATGTAAGTTTTCTATTTATGCACGAGATGGTTTGATTTGCGAAGGATATTATTGGTGAATGGATCTGCATTGTGAAGAGGCTTGGACAAATGAAAATGCAGAAAATAAAACTCAGAAAATTGATTTTGTTTTAGAAATTCGTAGCTTGATCTTCTGCTTGATTTTTGACCCAATAAATGAACAAATCTGTTAGTGAAACTCCCTCAGAAATATTTTCCTTGATTTTATCTTTCCAATGAGTCGTCCTGGGCCTCATTTGGCCAAGTATAACTCAATCTATGAGCCTCCAAAGTTGATAGATCAAATCTGGCATAAATCTGGAAATTTTGTTGTTGGACTAAAAAACAGAATTTTTAATTAAAAATCTAATTCTAAATTAGAATTCTAATTAATTCTAATTTAATTATTAACCATAAACTAAACTAATTATTAATTAATATTAATCTCATTAACTAATATACTTAATTATTTATAAACAAATTAAATCTAATCAAAAACTAATTAATATTAATCTAAATGAT
>APFE030413990.1:110119-144033 GCA_000404065.3 Pinus taeda | reverse complement strand
ATTTAATCAAATTAATTAAATGTTATGAATTAACTAATCTGATTAATTTAAAATTATTAATTACATATTAAATATTTTAAACTAAATTAAAATATACTAACCTACCACTCCACTCTTCATACGCAACCTACCATTTCAATGGGTGAATAAGTTTTGAATAAAACTTATAACACTTTGTTTAATGGCTCATCACTTATGATTTATCGGCGATTGGGGTACGGAGGTGTTGGGGATCGGCATCGGGGGAATGGAGGTGTCGGGGTTATGGTATGTGCCGATTAAAACCTCTGATCCAATCCAAAGCTCTGATGCGATCAAAATTTTCTTTTTATTATTTTTTCATGTATTAAGTTTTATTTTAAATTAAATTAATTATATTTTATATATTAATCAATTTAATTATTTAAAACTTGATACTAAGTATTAATTTTAATTTTTGTTTTATTTTATGAATTTTAGTTTTTTAAACTACAACCACTTTAATAAAAATGAAAATTAAACTACGGCCACTTTGAAATGTTGGGTTTTCGAGATTAGTAATCAATTTGGGAAATTGGAGTAAATTAATAAAATCCCGATAATTTATGATGTTGCTGTATAAGTAAAAAAAAAAAAAAAATTGAAAAATGTTAGTAAAAACTAACTAGAGGTTAATATTTACAATAAATGCATTATTGAACTAATTTATTTACAAAATGTAGTATTGTACATTTTATGCATTTTTAACCCAGGCCAGGTAAATGACGAGACTTCAAAGGAGAACCATTTTCGAACCAGTTGACCAAATGAGGCGAAACAAACATCAATGGGAAGCTTATAAAAAATCAATTTTAACAAAGCAATCAAAACAAGAATCCAAAGAAAATGAAAAATTAACAAAAGCATAGGGCAATCAACTAAATAAAAATCCAAAATGGTGCTTAGCCAAAAAATTCATAGAAAGGGTCCCCATTATTTGAAGTGAACACATGAATAATGGTGGGGTTTTGTTTTTACCACAATAGATGGTTCACCCTCTTCGGCTGATGCCAACTGTTTAGATGAATCTACTAGTTGTATAGGTGCGTCTTCATCTATTTGCATGGGATGGACCTCTTGCTGTATCTGCTGCTACTGTAGTTCCCTCTCCTATTGGCGTAACTCTTGTTCTTTCTGGAGTTGCTCCCTTAGCTCATGCAACTCCTTCTCTGCTTCTTCCATTCTCTTGTTATTCCTCTTCCTTCACGCGATTTTCTTGTCACGTTGATGCCTCTTTGCCTCTATAACCATAACTTCTTTCTCTACAAGTGGATATACTTGAAACTTGTAGCTTTATTCATCCTCCATGCAATCGACAATCTTCCTCTTGCATTTGTCATGCACTGCTATGCTCGGCTCTATTGCCACTACTACTACTACTAGTGCTCTCCATGATGCTTCTTTGCTAACCACTCCACAATGAATCTGATTGGTTCATTGGGTCTAGAGAAACTGTAGCAATATCTCCATGGGTCCTTCTTGGCCCAATGAAACGCCCCATAGATCCAGTTGAATTGAACTGTCATGTAGTGATCCTTCACAATGAAATGTAGGTCATATGGATTGTAGCTTCAAAGGTCGAATGGGTATATCTTCATCAATTCCACATCGACATCTGCTTGCTTGATACTCAGGATCTCATATAACCAAATCTACAACACAAGAGTGGGCCAAGGTTCCTTATTCTTCCACTGCAATCTAGCTATTAATCCTACTGAAATTTGATAGGCTACTTCCTGCATGACAAGTAGGTGTAAGGAAAAATTTGGCAGAACATGCGAAGGCTTCTCCACACTGAACATTTGGATGAAAATGCCGGATGGTGAGGCATACCAATCTACAATACCTATCAGTGCCTCCACTGCTTCCTTTGACATGTAGGCTAGATCTTGTTTGATTATCATCTTGTATGAAGGGATGACAAAATGATCAGATAGACATGTGACTACTCCTTTGAAGCTGCATTTAGACAACAACTTGAAATATGTGTTCACAACAGCCTCCACTGGTGACCATGCCCACTCAAACCCTAGGAACTCATGTTAGGCACAGACTGCATCTAGGATGTAGATGGACATGTAATTCTCTGCATGCATAACTTCGGGTGACTGTAGAGCCTTCGTGATTTGCTCCTTCAGTTAATGATCCAGTATGTCAAACCAATTACATGGTTTTCCTTCTCTAGCCACTTGGTCCAGTGCAACCACCCAACCTTGTGGGAAGGTTTCCATGCTTTATTGGCCTATATTCGACAAGAAAATATGATCAAGTATTGGTACGCCTTCCTCAGTATCCTAAAACAAGTTGTCTCCTTTAGCCAATCCTTCAAAATGTCTTTGGAGTTAGCATTATTCTTGGGTATGGTGAATGGAGTCTCCATGAAAATCATAGGCTTTGAAATCTCATACATCTCATCATAATCATGTTCCCAGAAGGTTGCAAGATTCATCCCACTGACACTGCTCAAGGTCATTGTCTCTGGATCAGTGTGAGAGATGATCCAGTGTATCATGTCTGCACATGCGAACACGAGATAGCTGCATGCAATCCAGTATAAGCCAGACTTTTGAATGCTCACATACACTTGATGGTCTTCAAGGTGCTTCCAAAAAGTGCCTGCAAATGTTTCATTGACTTCTTGCAACTTCAGTTTGATGTCCTTGTCTAGATACAACTCTGTATCTTCATAGATCGGGATACTAGAGGACATTTTGTCAGTCTCTGGTCTAGCTACATTTCCATTAGTGCCCCCAGAAACTGTTCCCTTGGAAGCCATTAAGAAAGATGAACACCTGAAAGATTTGGAGACAAGCAACATGCATGGAAACAAATCTGTCAGCGAAAACAAAGCAAATTTCGGGGAATGACACAGCACATACCTAAGAAACTGATGAGTAAGATTGCACAATTTCTTTTGGGAAGTTGTGTCACTGATTGTGAGAACTACGCAAAAGGTAGTTTGGGTTTTCTAGGAGGAAGGACTAGCTATTGGATCTGCACAATGTGCAACCCACACTAGCTGCTAAGATTGCAGAATGCGCAATTCCAGGTGGGAAGGACTGGAGGCACGGGGACTTATTTTTGAAATTTCTTGGGCCGACAGTCACTGTCCTCCAAAAATATGCAAAACAATCCTGGAGGCTAGTTCTAGGAAAAAATGCACATGAGGAAGGAAGAGCCTTCCTTCCCCAAATGGTGCAAAGCAGTCTTAGTGAGGCAGAGCCCTGGCCAAGGTTGGCTCGACTCTCTGATGGGCAACTGAAAGAGAATAAGACTGTGAAATCATTGCAACACTAAGTGAAAGCAGAAGTGATTGAAAGTGCATGCAAAACAAGAATGAAAGATTCAGTAAACAAATCAACATGCATGTAGGTGAAGTAATTCGTCAGTTGAGCGAACGTTCATGCAAAACAATTTCATGCATGCGACAATAGTGAGATAGAAACGAAAATTAAAATGGATCTAGGAAAAGCTATTATACATGTAAATGATAGGAAGTGTTCAAATAAATCAAGCAAACAACACTCATACAAGCGACTACATAAAAAGCAACAAAAATGTTGAAAAATAAAAGTTGAGGCCACTTACCCATGAATAGCAAAGCTGGATGTGTCGAACAGTCTTAGATGTACTATGGGATGTCATAGCTCAAATATCGATGTGAAATAATGAGCTCTAATGCACTGAATAAATAATTTTGGGCTCATGATGCCCATGCAACAAATTTAGGAAGAAACGACACTTGGAAGGAAACTTCTAAAACAAATTTGCATGTAACCCCTGGCTACTGAAAATATCTCCCTAAATCATGGAATGCCTTTTGCATGTTTCCTTTTTCTTATTCCAATAAGAACCAACCATGCCTGCATGCAGGTCAATTTTCCTTGGTCTCCGGTGGAACTGGTCAACCAGACTGCTCATGCATGCAACTGCTCAATTGCTTGGGAAGAATGTGCATTACTGGCTGGGAGCTGAGTTGACTGCTCAGTATTATTGCACAATTTCTGGGCAAAGCAGCTGACTACTGCCTAGATTTGTGAAAATCTTGGGCTGAGCGTCCGTGCCGGGGAAATCAGTGTAAATCCTGCTGGGAGTGTTAACTGGCAGGATTGCACAATCTTGGAGCCCAGCAGGCTTCCTGAGATGGTTGCACAATTCTGGAGGGAAGGTTGGTTGCTCTCCAAAAATGTACAATTTTCAAGGGGAAGTTGCTCAGCCTGTAGCTAGACCAAGTCTAGATGAACAACCTATGACGGGAATGCATCAAGTTGTGCTCAAGAGGCTACCTTTGTACATGGAAAACATTGAGGCTTGTGTACTTGATGAAGCAAGACAATGTTGTATGTAAGGTTGGTAGGGAGGCTCCAAAATAGGCTAAGGAAAAATTTTGGAGGGTGGTTGCAGCCGTTACAACACTTGCTGACACACTGGTAGAACTCTAGCTCTCTGAATGGATCTTGTTCGTGGAAAGCAAGTCTAACTCCTCCATAGGTATTATTTAGTCCTCAACTCATCTTGGTTTCATACTAGCTTGATTGTAATATGTAGCATCTACCAAGCTCCTGGTCAATTGACAGACATTCCAAGCCAAGGAAATGCAATTGCTTTGATTGGGGTTGAGGGGTATATAGGTGCACAAGCAGTATAGTCGATAGAGTCTTAGTTTCATCTCTGGTGTTGCTCCACTGTTAGCAGGCCTGGACAATACCCTAGTGGATTCACATAGGAACACAAGCATGGCTCCGCTGCCAACGATCCTGGTCAGTACCCTAATGAAGTTACTTACATCACCTCCCTACACAGGAAGCCTTTCTCTTCTTTTTCCTTATTCATTTTTCATTTTTAATTTATTTTTTTAGTTTTTTCTTAGCTATGCATAGCACTTATTCATTTCAAAGGTGGAAGAGAGATCTTGACTTATTGAGAGTATAAGAGGTTGTTTCAGCAGAGAAGTAGTTTATTTATCTTTGATGTTCCTATTAAGGTTTTCCCCCTCGCCTTACTCTACTTGACGGAGTTGACAAGGGTTAATCCAAAAACAAGCGACTAAAGAAGGTAACACTAGTTAGTGTGAAAGTGTTGTGTTTTCACCAAGGTTCACTTTGAACAGTAAGTATTTTCCTTCAATGTGTCATGGACTAAAAGTAACAAGCTCTTTGTACAGAGGTAAGATGATAGATAACCAAGTAGTGATAGTTTTACAAGCCCTCTTGTACTTCACCTAGCTTGTTTCAAGAGTCATACATGGTTTCATGCAAAACTAACCTACAAACAAAACAAACGAACTAACAAACATCAAAGAAAAGAAAAAGTAGAAGCAAAAGTGAAAGAAAAGAAGGTAAGCAAACAAGCAAGTAGACAAAGAAGCAAACAAAGCGAATAAGAAAACAAGCATGGAATCAAACTAACTGAAAGTAAACACTACTCCTACTCCTACAATAACGGTGCATGGGCCTCATCAAGTGAAGTGATATTTCCATTGTAGCCATCGGCACATTGGTAGACCAATGTCTGTGAAGGCTCGATCTGTGAGCAACCCAGTTGTGCAAACCAGTAAATAATAAAGATATAATAATTAAGAAAACTACACTTCATGTTTGACAGTGCCCAATGGACATAAGTGAGTGCAAGTGCATGACAAGCAGTTCGTGGACTTATCATAGTGTTGCATGACACTGCGTGCAACTTTGAAACATAAGCACACTCTTGACTGTGACATGCAAGAAAACGAAAGAAACAAAGATAAATTTCATCATACATGTGTGCTTGCAATGTAAGATTCATCCAACACATGAGCGATGGGATCGTGTAATTTGAGTGTAGGAGATGTGATCTGTGTGTCAGATGGACCTTCAATGCATACATATGAGTGATGAGGAGCCTTGGGTGATTGAACAATTTCCTGACTGGAAGTGAGACTAACCCCAAGAGAGTGAGGACCTGACATAACCATAAGCTTGGGCTAAAGTGCCTTGATAGTCTTTGGTGTTTCAAATTCATTATTAGGTAGATCACCATAAACTGGTGGCTTTGAAAGATCAAGTATGATAGAGTCATGATCATGATCAAATATGGAAACAAATGGATTACGACCACCATGATCAGGAAAATCAATGATTTCATCGACATCCTCATGATCAAATGAATTGAACAGAGGGGTAGATGAAAAGTGAACAAACTCATCCTCTATGTTTTCAGAAAAGGAAGATGAAAGATCAAGTGGAATTTCAACAAATAACTTATCCTCTCTATTTTCGAATGATGGACCAACATGCGGTGAGTCCTGTGAGTGATCAACAATGGGTGCATCTGTGGATGAAAACACACATGCAAAATCATGGATGGAAAGTTCATCAAAGATGTTAGGAAAGAATGGAGGGGGCTTAGACGGAAGGGAGTCATCCTTCGCCGAGTGTTGATGCTCAATCTCCCACTCATACTCTTCATGAATGACACTGCATGTTGGTTGTGCAACACCAACTTTGTCAATGGGTTGTTCCTCGCTCACAACAAGTAAAGGGTCTAGAATGTACCAAAACAAGACAACATCATCTCGAGGAACACCTGAGTGTGAAGATAGAGGTCATAGAAAAAAATTCATATGAGAACTCAAAGGACCCACAACCAAATCTGCGCAAAAATTGAGTGAAGTGATGTTGGGAGAATGTGAAAGATGAAAAAGTGTGTGAGCATGATCTTCAACATCACTAGGCAATGGTGGAGCTATTGAATGAGAGGGAGGTGGGAAGTCAGTCAAGACAGTGACCGCATTCACATGAGATTGTGCATCTCCATCAATGAAGAATGTTGAGCGAGGCTTGATTTCAAACCTTTTCTTGGGATGGGAAAATTTCTTAAGGAAATACTTGAATTGGTCCCAAAGATAAGCAAATTTTATCTAGCTCCTCAGAGCTTGAAACTTCAAGTCACGGAAGCACTGCCAAAAATCAATCACTGATTCATGTGGAGCCCTCCGTTGTTGTAACAGTTTTCAGTCAAGATGGTTTGGATCAAAATGATAGAACGTGTCTTCAATGAGATCATAAAAGTGCTCAAATGAGTGCATCATGTTAGGGTATCCTGAGGAGCCAACAAAATGGAGATTCGCGAAGTGTGGATGCAAGTAGCAAACTAGCCTTTTTGTTAGAAAACTCATCTTCCTCATGAAGAATGGAAAGAAAGTCATGTAAGTACTTAAACTAGGCCACTTCACCTTCACCATCATACATGAAATTGGACAAGAGATCAAAAAACTCCCCCCTGATGGAGACATATTCATGATTTGGAAAACACCACGGTGGAAGAAGAGTGCAAGACTCGATGAAAGACTGGATGGGAGGACATAGCTTGTCATCTGGCCACCCTTCTAGTGCTAGAAATGTTGATATTGTTGGACCCACCACATGTCAAGGGGATCTCCCTGGTAAGAAGTCCCAATTAGACCTCAAACCGTTTGGTGTAGGAGTCCCAACAATGGGTCACAAGGTAATTCCTTGACCGCGATGTCACACGGAGGCAAGTAAGATAAATCTATCAGTAGCAAGGGTGTGACTGCTACAATGAGTCAAGGAAGGAGAATGAAAGGTTCTAACACAAGTGGGTTGGGATGAGTACACCCTGGATTTGAGACCTCTGTGGTTTATTATTTCTGAATTAGTCACCGGAGTATCCACAGTATTAGTACTCAACTGGGAAGGCAACACACGAGTGAAGATGCATCACAAGCTGGGAAGAAAATCAATTGACAATCCAAAGTGATGGTTAAACAAATAACACATCTACAACAAGATTCATATAATTTCATACGAAGAAGTTCATACACAAATACATAACTTAAACACCATACATCATTAAAGCAACTAGAGCAGTCCAACTACAATAACAACATATGCATGAAAATGTGCTAGCTCTTATTATATAAAGAAGTGTAAGTCCCAATCATACAATACATCCATGCCTACTAGGCCCAATAGTGAAATGCTACAGCCACATCCGCCTGCTCCTCCAAAGAGACGAAGTAGCTCTGTGCAGTGGAGAATCCAAGGGGCATTACAATATTGTCCAATATTTCTTCAAGATAGTCTTAACAGAAGCTTGGCTGACCAAAAGCCTATACAATGAGTTATGAGGGACTATTTATAGCAAAGGCTGGGGTGGCCCTTGACATTCCTGTTTGTGACTATTCAACTACCCTCATGAATCTTCATCTACCCTATGACTCTTACATTCACTATTGACACTTGAATTACACTTGACATGACTCAACATTACAATGCACATGTACCCATGTGAACACAATGGCTTGAGCAAGCCAAACTAGACATCACTCTAACTTAGATAAATATAGAATTCCAGCTACTCAACATCCTCATGCTGATCAACAGTAACATATTGATGCCAAGCTCTTTGATATTGTTCGTGCATCCCATGGTGACATCCGTCTAAAACTTGACCTTCGCCTCCATAGCAATTGGGTACATTGCTCGAGCTCCTCTGTCCAACTCATTTTAAAGCATGCACATCATTAGCTTCAATGTGACCAAACCAACAACATACTTGTTCATGATGTCTCCACTGATAGGCAAGTTTGGGCTAGTTGCAATGTGCATCAACTCGTTGAGGTACGAGTCAAGATCTATTCAAAACTACTTCTTGGTCTTCACCTGGGTCAGAGTCCCATGTGATGGGATCTCATGTGTCTGCACCACACCATACATGCTCTTGAATACTCATGCATGGGAAGCATGTATGATATTGATGAGTTGCGGGAGGCTTTCATAGTTCTGGATCTGAGTCTAGATACATGCTTTCAACTCAACCACATTTGGCATCATCATCTTTTTCAAGTGAAGTGGGACTCCCTTGTACTTCATCGTCCATGTTTGCAAGTCATCAACAACAACATGTATGTTTGTCAAGATCTGTGCTCTCCTAGCACATCGATGTTGTCATCTATTAAGATGCACGGCCACCTTATGGATTGTATAAAACTTGGAGTACAATGCTCGCATAACTTTGTCAAGGGACAATACTTCATCTAGTATTGCCTTCTTCAATTTAGCTCAAGCGGAAATTGTCACGAAGTCAACTCCTTTCTTGGCCACCTGTATTTCCTTATCCATTTTCTCATTCTCAGTTACAAGAAAATGAACACTTGAGCTAGTGGCTTCAACATACATATTGGATGCATCGGCCAAAGTAGATGGATGCTTGCACACATCAGTCACGATCACTCATTCTTCAACTTGTGCAGGGGATGTTTGATCATCTAGAGTTGACACTCTGCAAGACTGCACAACCCTATGTTAGGCTTCATCAAACTAGATGGTGTGCATCTCTTCTTCTAGCTAATCACCAAGGATCTCAGTGCCCCTAGTAATCCGATAATTGATATTCTTCTGGATGCATTGAAGCATCTAAGTTGACCTCTTTGTGGTGAGACATAAGGTCGGTATCATGTTCCAACTCCTACTGCTCAATGTCTGCATCCAACTATTGAAGTGCATGTTCTATCTCATGAGAAAAGTCTTACCCTTACGCTGGCTCAACCTATTCACCTGATGCCATCTGTTTATATGAATCAACTACTTGTACCAGTGCCGCTTCATCTATTTGCATGTGATGCACCCCATACTGTATCTACTATTGCCACTTCCCTCTCCTATTGGTGTAGGTCTTGTTATTTCTAGAGTTTCTCACTGAACTTATGCAACTCCTTCTATTCTTCTTCCATTCCCTTCTTATCCCTCTACTGTCATGTGAGTCGCTTGTTGCGTTGCTATCTCCTTGCCTCTATAGCCATAACATCTTTCTCTACAAGTGGATCTGCTCAAAACTTGCATCTTTGTTACTCCATGCGATTGACAATCTTCCTCTTCCCTTTGTCACGCACTGGTATGATCAAATTTGTTGTTGCTACTACTACCTCTGGTGCTCTCCATGATGGTACTTCACACTGCTTTACTAACCACTCCACAAGGAATTTGACTGGTTCATTAGGTCTGGAGGAATTGTAGAAATATCTCCATGGGTCCTCCTTAGCCAAATGAAACGCTCCATAGATCTAGTTGAATTGAACTCTCATGCAGTGATCCTTCGCAATGTAATTTGGGTCATACAGATTGTAGATTCAGACGTTGAACGGGTATTTCTTCATCAGTTCTGCTTCAACATCTGCTTTCTTGATACTCTGGATCTCATATAACCCAATCCACAATGGAAGAGTGTGCCAAGGTGCCTTCTTCTTCCACTGTAGTATAGCTATCAATCCTACCAAGATGTGATAGGCTAGTTCCTGGTATGACAAGTATGTCCAAGGCAAACTTTGGCAAAACATGCAGAGGATTCTCTACATTGAACATTTGGATGAAAGTGTCAGAAGGTGAGGCATACCAATCTGCAATACCTATCAGTTCCTCCATTGCTTCCTTTGACATGCAGGGTGGATCTTGTTCGAATATCATCTTTTACAAATGGATGACAAAATGATCAGACAACCGTGTGATTACTCCTTTGAAGCTGCATTCTGACAACAACTTGAAATATGTGTTCACAACAATCTCTGCTGGTGACCATGCCCACTCCAAGACTAGGAACTCGTGTCGGGTATAGATTGCATCTAGGATGTAGGTAGACATGTAAATCTCTGCATACATACCTCCGGGTGACTGTAGAGACTTCTTGACTTGCTCCTTCAGTTGATGAGGCAGTATGCCGACCAGTTAGATGGTTTTCCTTCTCTAGCCACTTGGTCTAGTGCAACCACCCAACTCTGTGGGAAGGTTTCCATGCTTGCTTATTCATACAGGTGATAAGTAAATATGATCAAGTATTGGTATGCCTTCAACAGTATCATTGTCTTATAGACCTAGTTGGGTGTCATCCTGAAATGAGTTGGTTGCTTTACCCAATCCTTCAAAATGTATCCGGAGTTAGAACTCTTGTTAAGTAAGTTGAATGGATTCTTCATGATAGTCATGAGCTTTGACATCTAATACATCTCACCATAATCTTGTTCCTAGAAGGTTGCCAGCTTTGTCCCACTGACACTGCTCAAGGTCATCATCTCGGGATTAGTTTGAGAGACGATCCACTGTATCATGTCTGAGCATGGGAACAAGGGATATCTCCATGCAATCAAGTATAAGCCATACTTGTGAATGTTCAGGTACACCTAATGATCTTCGAGGTGTTCCCAAAAAGTGTCTGCAAATGTTTCATTGACTTCTTGCCATTTTAGTTTGATGTCCTTCTCTAGATACAACTTTGTATCTTCATGGAACAACAGACTAGAGGACATTTTCTCAGTTGCTGTTCCATTTACATTTCCATAAGTTCCTTAATATCTTTTTCTCTTGGAAGCCATTGAGATAGATGAACACCTGAAAGATTTGGAGACAAGAAACATGCATGGAAAGAATCTTTCAGTGAAAACAAAGAAAATTTCAGGGAATGACACAACACATACCTAGGAAACTAATGAGCAAGATTGCACAATTTCTTCTGGGAGGCTAGGTAATTAGCTAACAATACTTACAAAACATAGTTTGGGCTATCTAGGAGGCAAGACTGGCTGTTGGATCTACGTAATGCACAATCCAGACTCAGTGTTGGCTGTTGAGATTGTGTAATGTGCAATTCCAATTGGGAAGGACTAGAGGCTGAGGGACTAATTTGCTCAATTTTGTGGGCTAACAGTCATTATCCTCCATAAATGCACAAAACAGTCCTGGAGTCTAATGCTGGGAAAAATGCATATTTCTATAGAGGAAGGCAGAGCCTTACTTCCCCAGATTGCACAAAGCAATCTTAGTGAGGTAGAGTTTGGGCCAAGGTTGGCCCGACTCGCCGACAAGCAACTAAAAGAAAATAATACAATGAGTGCATGGTGACACTTTGTGAAAGTAGAAGTGGTTGACAGTGCATGTGAAACATGAATTAAAGATTCAACAAATAGATCAACATGCATGTGGGTGAAGCAATTTACCGGTTGGGCGAACATTCATGCAAAACAGTTTCATGCATGCGGCAGCAGTGAGATAGCAACGAAAACTGAAACATAGCTCAGAGAAGCTAGCATACATGTAAATGATAGCAAGCATTCAAATAAATCAAACAAACAACACTCATACAAGCAACTACACAAAAAATGACAGAAATGCTGAAAAAGACAAGTTGAGGCCACTTACCTGTGAATAGTTGAGCCGGATGTGTCAAAGAGTCCTGGATGTGCTATGGGATGTTAGAGATCCAATATTGATGTGAAAGAATGAGATCTTATGTGTTAAATAAATAATTTTTGGCTCATGACATGCGTGCCACAAATCTAGGAAAAAGAGACACTTGGAGGGAAACTTCTAAAACAACTTTGCAGGTAACCTCTGACTGTAAAAAATAGCTCCTTGAATCATGGGATGCCTTTTGGATGTTTCCTTTTTCTTTTTCTAGGTAGAACCAATGATGCGCGCATGCAAGTCAAGTTTCACCAGTCCTAGGTGGAACTGGTCAACCAAACTGCTCATGCATGCAACTGCTCAACTGCTTGGGAAAAATGTGCATTCCTAGATGGGCGTTGGGCTGACTGCCCAGGAGGATTGTGCAATTTCTGGGCAGAGTGGCTGACTAGTCGTTGCCCAAATTTGTGTAGATCCTCTGGTTGAGTAGCCCTGCTAGGGAAATTTGCGCAAATCCTGCTGGGAGTGTTGACTAACATGATTGTGCAATCCTAGAACCTAGTAGGCTGCCTGAGAGGATTGTGCAATTTCTGGAGGGAAGGTTTTTTTCACTCTAGAAATGCACAATTTTCAAGGAGAAGCTGCTCAGCCTATAGTTGGACGAAGTCTGGATGAACAACCTGTGAGGGGAATGTTAAAAAATTTACTGCATAACATAAATAATTACTGAGAGGAATAAATATAAAAATAACTAGCAACAACCATAAACACATAAACACAATTTTTTATCTGGGAAAACCGCAAATCTGGGGAAAGGCCCAACCTAATAAGATCTCATTAGCATTAGCCAAAACCCTGGCCAATCCAACCATGTAAGCCTTCATCGCTCACCTCCGGGTCTTGCATTAGAATGAAGTCCTTCCAGCCTTTTATAAGCTTCATTACATATACTACCACGGGCATAATACTATGGGTTCACAATACCATGTGCCCCAAACCATCACTGTTTAACCTTGTCAACTTTGACTCTATCCCGAGTCAAGTTAACCTAATAATTCCCCCCTTAAACTTGAATTGGGGTTCCTTGACTAACTCCAGCCAAACCTGCTAAGTGAGACAATCCCACTCACTCTAGCTCTTATCCCCCTCAGAGTTTTTACCCGGGGTATTGTTAACCCGACATCCCCCCTATCACTTAGGTCTAACCCAAACTTTACTGGTGATCATCGAGGGGTACACATGCCTTACCAGGTCTTACAGTAGTATGCCCATTTACATGCAATAATTTGACTTCATTAATTTTTTTTTGTTTATTGCAGTTGTGATTCTGATCTATCCTCTCCCAATTTGATTTGCTCAAAAACTTCTATAAAACTGCTCGAACTCCAACACGACGAGAACCTCATAGATTCTATCACTGGTAGCCTTACATAGCAGAAAATGAGAATTTTTCGAAGCCACATGAACAATTTTCTTCTGCTGACCTACATGTAGCCCACGCCTACTCCATATTTCAACACGACATAGAACACACAGGAAATATCCCTTATTGATTCCCTATGAAAAAGCTCTAAACAAAATTAGCCTTGAATTTTAATAATACCAAACGTATCTCTCAACCTTATTTGAATAGTCACATGAATCTCGAACAATTCGTCAGCATGTTCCAAACCGATGAATATCGCAAATGCGCTGCAATCCCTCATAGTTATGGCACTATCTTCCACACATTCTCCTTGAGGTTCTTCCACGTACGATTGTTCCACCATTATTTTCCAGACCCAGATCTGTAAAAAGGCTACATTGATCTCATTAGGAACTATAAACCCCTAGCATCAAAGAATCCCTTTTAAGATAATATCTGGCTCTGATAACAGTTGTTAAAAAATTTACTACATAAGTTAAATAATTACTGAGAGGAATAAATATAAAAATAACCAGCAACAACCATAAACACATAAACACAAATTTTTATCCGGGAAAACCCCAAATCTGGGAAAAGCCCAACCTAATTAAATCTCATTAGCATTGGCCAAAATCTTGGCCAATCTGACCAAGTGAACCTTCATCGCTCACCTCCAGGTCTTGCATTACAATGAAATCCTTCCAGCCTTTTAAAGCTCCATTACATATAATACCATAGGCAGAATACTATGGGTGCACAATACCATTTGCCCCAAAACCATCACTGTTTAACCTTGTCAACTTTGACTCTATCCCAAGTCAAGTTTACCTAACAGGGAATGCATTAAGCTGTGCTTGCCAGGTTGCCATTGTGCATGAAAAACACTGAGGCTTGTGTACTTGATGAAGAAAGACAAACTACTGTGTAAGGTTGGTAGGGCTAAGGCAAAATTTTGGAGGGTTGTTGTAGCCACTACAAAAACCTAATTATCTTTAAAACTAAGCATTTTAACCTTTACTTTAATGATGGCTCCCAAAAACTACTAGAAACCTTGCTAAGCTCTTCTACAAATATTCTTATGTAGGCTCATGGCTACATCTTACGATGGAGTCTCCTTCCTTGGTCAATGGAAGTGGCTCTTTCCTCTTGATATTGTCATGTCTCTGTAGGTTTCTCACCTTAATGTTTTGGTTTGTGTTTACAAACTCTCAACAACCTTTAGTGTCTATTTGTGGACCAATGGATGCAAAATTTGATTTACGAGCTACTCACAATAGCCAAGGCTCTTAGTGTAAGTATCTCATGACACTCTTAATTCCTCTGGTTCTTTAAAACCTTCCTAAACCTTGCTTTGATACCACTTCTTATTTAGAGACAAGTATAAACATGTAAACACAAGACAAATAAGTACATAAGATTCTACTTGAATAAGGAAGTTATATTCATTAATTATTCTATCATATACATCCATTGAGTTGTTGTTATTCTCTCTTCTTACTTCACATTACAATGATCCAACCATGAGTATATAATCACCAAACTTTATAAATATGGAATCATGCAAACTTTAAGTTTATTTTCCTCATGGAAACTATGACTTGATGCTTTAACTAAAATTTTCTAACTTCACTTTAACATAAATCAACATTTTTCTTTTCCTTAACTTAGCTTTTCTTGACAAGGCATTAACGTTTTCACCCTGACTCAATTGAATTCTAATATTAGACTTAACTTTCTTTCCATCACTTAATCTAACTCTTCATATATTGCGTGCATATGAGAGTACTTACTATTTCTTTAAAGTGAAATGTTTTTTTATCTGTGACAAAGTTGAGATTGATGATAGTAAATCAAATAGAAAATTTGGGGATAGGTTTCTTTGAATTGTGCGTTGTTATAATTTTGAAATTGCTATATGAGAGTATAGTTCTCGTGGTTGTAACACATTTGAATATTTCACAATGGTTAGGCCAATTGGGTTGTTGATTCTATAATATTTCTATCATCCATATCATTTTAATATTGGTTATGTTAAGGCATAATAGTACGGAATGGTTATCTACATATTTCAGTAAGTGTTAAACTTATGAATTTTGATAGTCGTGAAATATAAAAAGTGAGGTGTAGTATGGAATCATGTAGTTTCATATTGAGAAAATCAATAAGATGAAATGTGTCACGATGCACCACAAATGTATAATGATGGGTCATCTGGGTGTGCTAAGCCAGCCTCCAACGTGGGTGACTATAGGTGCATGACGATGGATTTTTAGATTAAATTAAATTTTATTCTCGAAGTATTATTTCAACCTCCTTCATAATTTGTTTATATGCATCTCTATTAAATAAGGAAGATAAATCACATAGTCTTTATTCCCTAGTTTCAAATGATATAATTACTAATATTCCTTGGTTTGTAACAATGCATTCATGGTTTTCAAATTACTATATCAAAATCTTTACCAAGATCTTATTACTTAACAGTAAATTAAGATTAAAATATACTAAGCTACATTTTATGTGCATATACATACATACATATATATATAGATAATAGATATAAAGTTTTTTTACAATGAGAAAAAATTTAAATACTAACATATTATCTAAGAAATAATTAAGTTATTTTTATTTATCTCTTTGATATATTTGTTCAGGAGTGAAAATAAAATTGAGATATGAGTATAAGGCATATGCAAGAATCAAATTTCCAACTTTTCATTTAGAAAGAAATGAAGGTTTAAAATGAATATATTGATGAACTTTTATTTCATTGTTTTTTAACTTCTTTATGTTGTATCTAATTTCTTGCAAATTCGTATCAAATTTTTAGTTGAAGTGATTTAAATTTTTTCACATATTTAAAAATAAAAAGATTAGCTCATGGATTGTAAATCATTTGTTAATCACTTTATTATGAAGTATTATGTAAAAGCATGAGATTTAAAGTTCATATCCCATGAGTTAGGCCATCCAAAGAATAATAATTTTTATCTATTTATTTATTATATTTTTAGAATATTGTATGTATATTGTAATTTTTTTGAAATTAAACTATCTTTAAAATATTACTTTTATGTAATATTTAATATAATTTTTAAATAAATATACATTAACTAGTACAACCACATTAAAAATAATAATGTGGTTGATATAGTCGAAGGCTTCATTTGTATCTACCATTGATAAATATATAGAAAAAACTATTGCAAAAAATATTATTATTAACTTTGATTTTATATAACCCTTCACAATCACGGGTCTCGATAAAAAATAGAAGTGTTGAGAGTTTCTATCCTTTAAAACAAAGATATAAGGTAGTTTTCTAAAATTAGGTATGCTTTGAAAATTCCTAAGAAATTTGTGGGAGTTCGGATATAAATTTTTTTAAATTTATTAAAAGTCAGTGCAACCTAAAAAACTCTCTAATACACTAAAGTTGTCGATAAGCATTCAGACGAAGCATATGTTGAGAATACTCCCTCGATAATCAACCTAGGCCTTCAATTAATCAAATAATAAAAAATTAGTAGATCCTCATCGACCTTAAGTTGAAATAAGAAGCTTTTAAAAAATGTTATTTAATTTTATAATTAAATAGAAAATTAATATAATAAAACAATTCTAATTTTAAATTTAATTAAAAGATATTAATGGAAAAGAAAAAATATAGCATAAAAGAAAGAAATATGATATGATTAAATTTCATGTGGTTTGAATATATATTTTCAAAAATTAGAAATATAATTATCTCTTATCCACTCATGGAATCTTTCTACAAACTTCTTGAATGCAACGACATATAAATTATCTCTAATTATATCAGTAGATACTGAAGGGATAGAAGATGAATTGATATCCGAGAAATCTTGCCAAGAAACGTTGTCATGTTCTTTAGAGTCGGCTACCTCGACAAAATGAATAGAGTTACAAGTAGTTTTCTTTATATAACATAACATGAATGATAAGTGAAATATCAGCCTCAGTATAGATGTGAGACAATCATACCCTATAAGGTGGTCAACTTAGGATAAAATGTCAGAGTCAATTTTATAGGTGTTAGATAATATTGTCTTAAATTGATATGGTTTTGTCTTAATTGTTAACTATTTTAAATGTGTTTCATCTTAGGTGGCCATTTTCTTAAATATAATGTTTTGTCTTGGGATATTTTTGTCTCAAACTATTTTTTTCTTAAATTTTATATTTAACACAATTCAATTGATATTAACTTTTAATGTAAAATAGCTAAAATAAAAAGTGACTTTTTAAGAAAAAATATTTCTTTGTCCTAAAAAAATATGTTAGAAGTGTCCTTCGTGTAGTAATGCACTATTAACAATGTCTGTATTTTCTGAAGAGTGAATTATTTAGAAATTTATAGAACATAAATATAATTTAAACAACTTAAAAATTAACATAATTATATGTTGAATATAAAACACTCCAATAAACCATTCATCTTTGTTTATTTTTATTTTAGATAAACTTAAATATTAAACTTTTATATATATATATAATATATATATATATATATATATATATATATATATATCACATTTTATTTCTTTTGACTTTTTTTGTTTTTAATTTTACTATTTTAGATATTAAAATATCTATATATATATATATATATAATTATAGTTGAGATCAAAATTATTATAATTAAATAAATTAAAATTATATAATATATCTTTTACCTAAATAATATATTCAAAGCTAGAATTAATAGAACCTTATTATGTGGAACAATATTGTATAAAAATAGTTTGAAGAAATATAAATATAGAGACACTTCTTTTGATTCATAATTAAAAAATAAATCAATAAACAAAATTAAGTTTAGTTTATAGCGAATTTTTTTCATTTATATATAATATTGAATTGAATTTTATTAATTTTATTAATTAAGATTAACTTGGATTATTGGGTGAAATGGCTATTAATTTATCATTTAAGTTCAAATCCTCTCTAATTATAAGACACGCAATAAATCTTTAATAAATATTGTTATAATAGATTTATTATATCGGTTATGCTTGAAAGTTTATAAAACATAAATATACTTACCATAGAAGTCGTACATAATTACAATTACTTGTAAAATCATTAAACCATTTTTGTGTGAGACTGTAATTTTTTCATTAATTTAATTTTGTATAACACTGACATTTTATTTTTCAATATAAATAAAATATTTGTTAAGTTTGAAACATTGTGATTTTATGAATTTTTTAATTACATCCAAAGAGATAAATAATTATAATATTAAAAAAAAAAATTAAAATAATTAAACTACAAATTTCTAAAATAATTGAGCTACAACATACCAAGCTTTTTTCATGTGAAAGTTTTGCATAAAATTGAATAGAAGTAGTTACATAATATATAAAATACTCTTTCTAACTTTAACATAAAATTGAATGAAGGCAGTTACAACAAGGATAAACTACTCTTTATAATTGAAATTTAGTTACTACATTATATGCCTTCCAACTCTTGAGTGGATGGATTAAATGTCAAGATTAAGGTTTTTTGGTTTTGTAGAAGGCATAATCTGACTATGAGAATCACACTGCTATTTATGCTATTTTCTTTTCTATACTTAAAAGTATAAATTAAATTTATGTATTTGCATGCAAAAAGAGCACTATTATCTAAATTTATGTAAAAGTATGATGCATCAATGAGGACATATGTTACATTGTCACAACATATTGTAATATAGTTAGCATCAAGTCTATGTAGTCTTTATTCCTGGGTACATTAGTTAGATTTTTCATTTGAATTGATATTTCCAAGGGTCTAAACTAGGTGCAATATATTTGAGGTTGTAAAATTATTTAAAATGTTGTATAAAATTTTGTTCTCTTAATAGAATGCATAGTTGTCTCTTTGGTTTATGGCATTGTAATTAGCATGTTTGGTATCGAAGGTTCATTTTCTCAAAGTTTTTCCTGTTGAAGGGATGCCTTCCTAACAAATAGATATTGAATAAATTTCTTTCACTCATTCACAAAAATGTATGCCCTTTCAATTAATCCAATTGCAATCTTGGGAGAAATCCATTGGACCAAGTAACATCATGAGACTAGTATGAACCATGTACATGCAATGATGAATTTGTAGCGAAAGCTCAAGGACACTTGTATTAGAAATACCCAAGGATCTACCATCCATCCTACTTCACACATATAAATATCACGATAGATTATTTTTTATCTATGTTCTTCCATGGCCTTCATTAATAAATCCCTTTGTTGAAGTGAGTGAATTTGTTGTAGGAATCTAATTCATATCTTTTCTCAATTAAACTATTCAGGGGATTGTCTACCCGAAAATATGGATCGAACACACATTTATCTATTGATCGTGGAAGTAGCACATGCAAATGTGGATGATGCGTCTAGATTCCAAGCGTCAATTCTCATCTACAAAAAAATCCACAAGAAGTATGTTCAGGTCACAACAGGTTCCTTAACATCCCTTTTTTTAGAATTTATTACCTTGACATTGCTTACCTTTCTTAACATCCCTATTTGTTTAGAATTCATTATTTACCAACTGTTTACCTTTTTGTCATTGCATGAAACTAGAGTTTTAGGGTGGAATAGAGATATTTACTGCTATTTATGTTATCTTCTATTTTTTGCTTCAAAGTATAAAGTAAATTTATGTATTTGCAAGCAACAAGAGCATTATTATCTTAATTGTATGTAAAAGTATGATGTAACGATGATGACGTATCTTACGTTGTGACAATATATTGTAATATAGTTAGTCTAAAGTCTATTTATCCATAATTCCAGGGTACAATAGTTATATTTGTCATTTAAATTGATATTTCCAAGGGTCTAAACTAGGTGCAATATAGTTGACATTGTAAAATTATTTAAAATGTTGTATAAACTCTTGTTCTTTTGAACAAGAAGTGAAATTGTCTATTTGATTTATGGAATTGTCGTTATATTTTTTTGTGCCTTTGCATTTCTTATTTGGCTTTCCATATTATTGTATTAAATAATTAAGATCTAGGATCGAAGCTTCTTTTTCCCCAAAAAAATCTTCTTGAAGGGAATCCTGCCTAATAAATACATAATGAAAATAATTTTCATTCGCTCGTTCACAAACACGTCGTCCCTTTTGAGTTAATGCAAATGCAATCTTGGAATATCTCCATTAGACCAAGTAACATCACTCGACTAGTAAGAACCATCTACATCCAATGATGAATTTGTAGCCAAATCTTAAGGAAACTTGCATTAGCAATACCTAAACATCTACCATCCATTCTGCTTCACACATATAAATCTCATGATAGGTTTATTTTTATTTGTGTTTTACCATGCCCTTAATTCAATCCCTTTGCTCAAGCCATTGAGTGTTTTGTAGGAATCTGATCCATATATCTGCTCAAATCTTTTCATTCCTTAACTACAACACTAATTTTATTTGTAAATAACAATTCATTCTAATTCAGTTCATTGAGATCCTTTCTTAGGTAAGAATTTAGTGGAAATCCATGGAAATTTCAATCATTGACTCATTCTTTTAATTTCTTTGTTACAATCCATTAATATGGAATTATAGCACTACGTTGAGAGCTGATAGATAAAAATGAAGTGATTGGTAGGGAATATTTAATGAATTTCATGGATTCTGGAAATATCTATGCTAATTTTGAAAGCATATATTTTTGAAATTGATGGTGATGTTTCTTGTCACATATTGTGTTTGGAGTAGTATTAATTTTATCATAATGAGTTGGTTTTCCTTGTGGACAAGCTTTGTTGGCCCTCGTGGGTTAGGTGCTTTATTTTATAGTTTGAGATCTATTTCTAAGTCAATTTATTGGTCCTTGAAACCCTGATAAAATTGGGGTGAACAGTTCTTTTGTGTTTCAATATTCTTTCTTCACTATAATATGGTTGCTAAATTTTGGGAAATCAATGAAGAGTGTCATTACAGTCATATTTCTTCTTTTTTTGGGAAATATGAACCCCGTGAAGCACCATTTCATGAAGAGTGTAACATACACCATCTTAAAAAAAAAAAGTTACCACTTACCATCTTATCTTCGATTACTATAAAAAAGAGGTGAGTACATGCACTCATGCTTTTTCATATTACATGTCTGGACCTTCAATCAACCTACCATTTCTAAACCTTTTCTAACCACATAGAGATTACTACCCCTAAAAATTATGTCGGACCATCCTTCATATTTGTTTTACTCATTAATTATTACAATGTTAACAAAGATAACATTGCCAATATGCATGGTTGAGTTCTTAATAGCAACCATTGGTTATCTAAGATATATGAAATATTATCATGCAAATATTAAACCATTATTCTTTTGGGTTAAGGGTTTAACATACCCAAACCTTCCCCTGCTAGTGCATTACCTCGAGAGTTCCGCATGTCACTCGATTCTTTCCAAGTGTTCATGAGCACATGGGATCACATGGTTGCAGTTAGAGTGAGGGGTCATGGATGGACACGATGTCTTAAGTTTCATCAACGGTGCAGACCAATGTGTTCCCGCCTATGTCGCAACCTAATCCTACCTGTCATTAATTTTTCTATTCAGCTATGGTGGCTTCTCCTCTTGATAGCAGGGACGCTTTCTCTTGGGTCTCACCTTGGAATTTGGATTCCTACGTGCACCCTAACGAAAATGACTATGACATCTCTTAGGTATATCAACACTTGAACCCCAGCTCAGAATGCATTGTTTTGGTGAGTTATTACCACTAACCTTTGTGTTGACCTGATTTGGTTTGCACTAGTAGGTATTCTTCATGGCATGGGAAAGATAGATCAATCACCTCTAGGATTAGAAGGTTTTCTCAGCAGTCACCACTACTACATCATCCCCCAAGTCAAGAAATCTTCCATTGCTTTATTCGCACCACCTTATTCACCCTCTGTCATGCAAATTCAACATTAATATATTTAATGTTGCTAATTTTGTTTCCCATTTTTGGTTTCTTGACATAGAAATGTTGGGATGAATAGGTTATTACTGGGGGGTCATGGGTAATGTTCCCTCATGTATCCATCTATCTCATAGTTACGTTACTCTCAACTTACTGCCACCTAGAATAGATTTCAATTTGTATCTCATTATATTACTGACTATACGGTGGCCTTGGTAAATTATTTAGGGAGAATTACAATAATTTTTCATTTGGACATTGTTTCCTATCATGAGAACCTAGCGTTGTTTGGAGGACGAAGAAGAGGTTGGAGGTTGGGATGGTTTATCTAGCCGACATTTGCGCTCCCTTCTGCCATCTCCTATTACCTAAGTCAAGTTTACTACTGACCTCTTATTTACTTTCGTATGGTGTACTTCCCAGGGTTTTTTCTGCATTCTGCTTATATGGCGCTACCAAGGGCATCACCCCCTATTTTTGGGTTTCTACTTTAAGATTTTCTTTAGCAACTTGTATCTTTAGGCTAGTATTAATAGGGCTAGAACTCTCCTCCTTACAAGGAAATGAATATAATTTAGTTACAGGACGGGTTTATGGGTGTTTACCTAATCATTTGTTTAGGATGGTTTCTCATCAGGCTACATACAATGATTTTTCCTCTTTACTTGCGTCCTAAGGTTGTGTGTGGGCAGATTACCTACTCTTTTCACTAGAGCCTTTTATGTTCTTGTGGTAATCCCTCTAGGATAGTTATTTTTTTTGTTGTTTCACATGCATTTGTCGTATTATATACAATGCCAAGCTTGTGCTATCTCTCGACCCCCTCTCTTCATGATGGTTTTTTGTGGTCTTACAGGTTTTATCATGTGGCCCAACTCTTTTGATTGTAGCCTTTGTCCATGTGACATCATCCCATTACCCCAATTTCTTTCCACCATTCCTCCAAATTTAAAACAAAATTCAAACGGTGAAACCATAATGCTTCAAAAAGGAAGGGGCAGTTCCCGGGTGCTAGCTTTAATTTAACCTCCAATCTGATGGGCCAATGATGAGAGATGAGGCATGGGAGGATGAATTCTTCAAGATACAGATCATGTTGAAGGATTTCCTATGAAATAATAAACATGTCTAATCGATAGGAAATCTGGTGCTTTCCCCACCAATAGTTATTCAAGGCATAGCTACCACTGACATAATCAATGTCCTCCACCTTAATTTCCTATATTATTTATTGGAAGGTCTAGGAACTTGGATCTATATGTCTAACGCCAGCTTTCTTCTCATTCGCATGTCTAACTATATTGAAATCCCTAGGAAAAATCAAGCTTTCCTCACATTGTGTGCACCTTATCCATACCATATCTCTTAAAAAGCCTTGTTTATCACTTGGCGTTAACAATCCATAGACCCCATATATCGAGATTGCCATAGGAATTCAAATTTCTTTGCCAAAATATTGGGACATACAACCCAAGAACTAAACAAAAGATTCCTTGAATTTGAGAATATTTGTAGAGCACCTACGTTACCCTTCACATCCAACGCCATGCATTTTGCCTATGGGCAACATATTTCTATGATCTCCATCATTTTATCTTATGATAGTCTAGTTTCTTGTAATACCATGATATCTAGTTTCTCTTGTTTAATTCTCTCCATTAGGTTCCTCACCTTGCGTTTAGATTTGAGGCCCCATTTATTCCTAGAAATAATTTTCATGGGTGATAAGGGGGGGAGCGGTGAAATTCACTGTGAGTGCATTTTCTTGCCTTGAGTTAACTAGGATTTCCCCTACTTCCCAAATTACTTCACTTGTTGTTTTTCACACCTTCTTCCTCTTTTCTTGTCCCAAGTTGTTCCCCATGTGGATGATGGCTAGCATATCATATTTTATAAAGAAAAAAGTGAGGGAAGAGGCATCCCTAGGTGGCTTCCATTATTCCCATTCTTTGTACAACTAGAGAAATTGGTCTAATTTCTCATAGGGTATGTCCTCCACGCTGCTTTTGCCTAGATACTTAAGAACACTACCATAACTCTACCATCTAAACTTAGGCTCTCCATACGATCATCTTATTCCAGGGCTTGCTACATTTGAGCTAGAATTCTTTGACTTTTCTTCTTCTCCGACTCAACTTCAAGCAATTTCGTCTTACTGGATTCTTTCCTTATGGTTTTCTAATGTTACGTCCTTATCCATTTCCTATTGCATGTGGACATTAGGTACATGATATTTCTCTGTTTCTTGATCCGCCATCCCCTCTAATGCTACAAAGAATTCATACTCAAGTTTTGTGTGGTTGATGGAGCACCTCATGGTGGTTGACCTAACGGTCCTTTGTTTTCTCAGGCCCCTCTATTCCGGACCTCATGAAAGCCTTTAATGGGTAGATTCGGTGGTGGAGGGTGGTCTTCCTTGGGTTTCTACAGGTAGTCTCAAAATAGGTTCCTATATTAATGACATAGAAAACATTTAAAGTGAACATGCTTATGATCTAATGGATGGATCCAAACCTCATCACAATAAAAAAATTTCACTGATTCAGGCAAGGATTTAGAGATATTCATGTAGACATAGATCTGAGCATAAGATGAATAACATTTATGCTTTGTATTTTTTGGGATTTGAACAAAATATCCAATGGTGTTGCCTAATGATTGAAAAATATCCATCTCTGAGAAATCCTTTGGAAGTGAGTATAATCTAACCCATATGGGAGCCGCCAAAAATGGTTCCTTATCTAGATTGTAACAAGGTTCCTAATGTCGCATGAACAACCTACCTTATTCATAAGATAAGGCCCATTATCAAATAAATCCTCTGCTAGTACTCTAGATCTATAAAAATAATTGTGAATAGTCCTTTGGCTCTTAGTTATAGCTCGATATGGGCTCTTACTTGCTAGTTTTACTGCATCCATCTTATGACATCTAGTTCCTTGTCACAATTTCCCGTAAGCTTATAGATGATAACATGGTACTACATAAATTATGTAGATTTCTCCAAGAAATTGTTGGGGATGACGACTTTAGGATTTGAGTCAGACTTTGGCAGACAATGACCCTTCATGTGGGATTTCCATTGGGCACCCAAATCTGATAAATCTCGCTCATTTCCATATTGCTACGAGCTACTTCCACTTTCTCTTGCCCTAGGGTGGTAGCATTCTATTACCACATTTATGAAGAAGGGGGTAGCCCCCCGCCAACCCTCTAGAAGCCCCTGACATGTATCCAATCCACTAAGCTCTGAAGTAACACCCAATCTATAGATTCAGTGTGCATATATGACACTTGAGTGACATTATTCTGCAGAAAATTCTTACCTTGAAACCCTTGAAACCCTAGAAGAGCTCCTTTTATGGCTCCACCAATATTTTTTTTTTCTCGGTAAAGACTAAATCTATTAAGTAAAATATAGTACAAACAGGAAAAGCAACAAACCCGCAGACCGGAAATGATGGATTCATCAACCTCGGTCCCGGAGGAAAGATACAAACATAGAGCTATAGGAAGAGCAAGAGACCGACAGACCGGAAATGATGGACTCATCAACCTCGGTCTTGGAGGAAAGATATAGTCTCAGAGCTACAACAGAAGATTTGAGAGCAAAGACTGACTATCAGGCTATTACCCCAGTGTGTCAGTAACTACACCAGAATGTTTTTTCCCTTTCTTTTTGTTAACTTTTGTCCAACCATCATGGGGAGAATGGGCTAGGACAACTTGAAGACTGGAGTTCTCTATCTCCGAGGACTCCTTCTCTAATTCGGAGGATGAAGTCTCATGGGGACATTTCTCGAAGCTAGCTGTGACATGGGTGTGCCCCAAATTGTTTGGGGGTGGACCCATCGGCTGAGGCGTTTGATCTGGTTCTGACTCGCTTTCCTCCTTTTCCATACTTGGGGAGCTGGAGCTTCCAGCTGGCGATGGTGGACAGGGAGCCCAACGCTTGGGCTTGGAATGAGCGAAGAGGCCCTTTTTCATTCTTGCTGACAACGATGGACAGGAGTTATGCAGGTGCCCTGTTAGATGACAATGGTGGCATCGGAAGGCAGTGTTTTCGTACTCTATATACTGGGTCCAGACAAATTCCTTGATCTTGAGATTGATGTATTCTAGCAATCCCTTGCTTAAATCAAGCTCCACACAAACTCTGGCATATGTATAGAGCGCTTGCCGCTCTCTCTTGTAATCTCCCATTAGAAAGCAACCCAAGGCATTGCCTATTTGCCTATATACTTTTGTGCGCCACAGGTGAACTGGGAGATTTGGGAGTCTGATCCATACAGGGGCTTTAGTGATGACTGCTGAAGCTGGGTCAAAGTCTGGAAACCATGGGGTTAGGAAGAGGCCAGCTAAACCCATGAACCAAGGGCCATCATCTAGGGCATTGTAGCAATGCTCGAGTCATCGAACAACACTATAAAATATCCCTTTGCACAGAAATAAACCTTGCCACGGTCAGTCCAGTTGTCCTTGATCCAGTCATAAAGATCCTAAGAGCGTGGCCAAAGCCCATTGAATCTACAGATGATGGCCCTTTCAACGAATTTTTGGGTGTCGTCTGCAAGATCAGGGTAGGAGATCTCAACAAAGATAACTTCCTCCAATTTTTCAACCAGAAAAGGCTTGGGTTTGGGAGGTTCTGGGGGTGCTGGCATCTCAGGGCAGACTACAGCTTTGTAGGAGTTTGGAGGAGCAGAAGAGGATTGCCCTGCAGCTCCTCCTCTCAAACGAAAGGAGAACACTAGAGAGTTGTTGCTCTTTATGCTGTAAGAAGAGAGAGGAAGAGAATCTTCGAGCTGTTTACCTTGAAAGATAAGTCTCTGAAGGGCTGAGGGGATCCCATACCTATGCTCCAGATTAGCTTTGAGATTCTATATTAGATCTGTTGGATTTACCCATTGCATGACGGTTTTTCCAGAGATCTGTGCTATTTGAATCTGAAAGGGGGCAGAGGAATCTTTAGAAGATTTCTGGAGCAGCTTGGGGCCAGAGTCTTTTGAGTCTTCTTCCTCTTGACGCAGGGGGTTCCGCAGGTGAGAAGAAATCTTCTGCCTGAGATATATTTTGCCCCCACGCAGATCTGCCCTGAAGGGATCTGTGGATCCTCTGTAAAAACGTTGCGTCAGGGTGAGAGAGGACCAGATCTGCGCAGTCCAGAGCAGAGAAATCCTTGAACATCGACTCTGTGCTCGGATATGGACTAGATCGTAGGGATCTGAGCCAAAACTGTAATGATTCTTTTGCATGTCAGATACTGTGCGCCCTCTTCTCAGTCGCTGCCTATTCCTTCCGATCTGTTGCGTGGGAGCTGTATAATCCTGGATCTTGTTCCAAACGGTTAGATCCGGCCAAGATCTACAATGTATGGCTCTCAAATCGGGTAGATCCGACCCAGATCTGTCAAGATTGGGCCTTATGATTTTAAGGTGGGTCGGATCTGCAGCCCGCAGCCCCCCAACCTTCCATGCAAAAATCGTGAGGCGATGCGCAGTATTGGAGTATCCCACCCCTGACATTTTCCCACCTCTGTGGTGGGTTCTGAGCCTAGAAACATTTTTTGCGTGCGGCTCATACCTCTTAACGAGCTTTCCTTCCGGTCCTTTCTTCATTTTCTTTGGCCCATCATGCATATGGTGTTTTGGGCGAGGGCTTTCTGCAACGCCGAAAGCTTCAGACGTTGTCCGTCCTCTGGGACTCGAGGCCATGCTCGTGCCTGCGCCAGCAGCTTTGAAGTCATGATTGTGCGCGCTCTTCTGGCCTGTCCAGTGGAGAGTGATGGCTGCGGCCAAACCAGCAGCGCCTTCTCCAACAGCCGCAGAGCCAGTGGGTGTTATACCAGAACTTGGGAAAACCCTCACGTAAGCCATCGCTCTCCGTCTCTGTTCCACAATCACTGGCTCCAACAGCTTTCATGGCTCCACCAATATTAATCATATAGTAAAACTTTATATTTTCTATAATTTTCTTATTATAAAGGTTTTATGGAGTTATATTTTTTACAATTCCTAAAATTACTAATAATTAATAATTTTATAGTATTTTTTATCTATTATTTAAGTTTAATGAAATGTATTTCTAATGTGTATTTTTAGTTCCATATAATAGAGATGTTATCACATATGATATTTAGGAAATTTATATAGCATTATATATTTTCTTGCAAAATAATATAATAACTAAAAATTAAGAGCATTATATATTAGTTAGATATACATGTAAAACATAAATGATGATTAACATCCACTAAGACATATATCGGAACTTAAAAAGGAGAAATGTTAATTAGAATTCTTTAACATTTTATTTCTATGCTTAAAATGAAGTGAGAGAAGCATTCTCCAATTACCATAGTTGTGTTGAATTAAAAGTTAAAGAAGGTTGGTAGTGTTACAGATATTTTGAAATTTAGATCAATTATCAGTATATGGTGGAAAATCTAAGAGACATCCCTTTTCATTTTCAACCTTCTTAGGACCGCACATGTGGCAATCTCTTTTATCCTATGACCTTTTGGGAATTAATCAATTCTCACTTTCGCTATGAAGCTCATGAAAATTAATTTCTCCTCTTGGAAATGTTCATTTTCTTCTTAAACTAGTAAACACAAAAAGACAATTTTGGATTTTGAGATTGTTGTTGATGACCTCTTTATAATATCTTAGTTTCCTTTTCCCCTCTAGCTGTTTTTTTTTATCAATCAAAACGCTAATTTTATGTTATTTATGGTTAAACAAGTAAATATTATCGGTCATAAACTTCTCCTACCTCACTCCAACCGTATCTTTTGGCAAGGAGAGATGGAATATACAACACAAGATTTTTAAGTTTGCACATTATTTTCGGAGGGCTTCTTAGTCATACAAGCCAAAAATCTGCCAAAATTAAGACACATCAAGTTCATTCATCTCAGGGTGGCGACGCGGTGAATGCATATCTACATGAGTTAGATGCCCCTTTTACATTAACTCATCATTCTGGTGAAAATAAATGTGCTCCAAACACTCTTCAATGTCATGTATACAGTCATAAATTTTCCGTTGGCTACGATGAACAACTGTTAGTTGCTAAAGAATTTCCTCTTGGGTGAATTAGATGTCATTCTAGTAGGCATAATTTTCATTGTAGTCCTCATATATGTGGTCTTAGAGGATGTCCAAGTTAGACAGAATCCTCCCCAACTATTCAACATTAGAGTCCAATGTGGTTTCCTAGACTACACATCCAGGAGGCATTCCAGGAATTAGAGAGAGCCCCACCTCTTTATATAGGCTTGTTGAATGTGCCTTACTAGAGGAAGAGGGACAAACCCATTTGTTGTCAGTAAAACCGTGCTAGTTTCCTCCTCGATGAGGTCTCCCTCGTTGTCACTGCATGCCTACAGTAAAAATAATATTGCACTCCAATAATCCCAGGCTCTCACTTCACTCCCATGGGAATTGCGACTCCCACAGGCACTGACACTCAAATCATATGGGAGTTTCCTAACCACCTCCAAGATGTCCCCAAACACCCAATCCTGCTTGGATGCTCCAACCTCTAAAATTCACAAAAACGCAATGCCCAGCTACCTCATTGCCCATAGTTCGATAGAGACCAGTACTCTAGATGTAGAGGGTCAAACGTTTTGACACACCAACCCTTATAATAGTCCCTGGAATAATATCTCTTCCCTTCGATAGCCCAAGTCACAACGACCCTAGATTGGGTGAGAATACTAGGACAAAGTCAAGGTATAGAAACTCACAGACAAGACTTAAAAAGCATTGAGTTTGATCCCCTATATGGCATAAACACCCACTTTAAAATGTGAAATTTCTACCCTTCCCAACAATTCCTATACCAGTTCACTAGTCTCTCGAAAACTAGCTCGAGGTGATTGACAATATTCGCCCAAAAAAGCAACTGTGCCCCTCGACTAATGACAAAGAAATTAGCAACAAAATCTAACTAAAAACCAACCTAGAGAAACGAGACCAGGCGAGAGATAATTACCCAAGCTTGGCGGATTGTGGAGTTCCACTTTTGCAGTATATTATCAGCCTATAGGTGATAATACCATAGTCCAAAAAAGGTACAAACTATTACCAGAATCTAAATCTCTGAATGTGGTGCCTTGGGATCCCAAACAAATTACTCGATACATCATGAGACACACAGACTTATGGAACTTACCAACAGTTTACCACCTTGGCCTTTTGACTTTCGCTTGAGACTTTTCCATTGAACAAAATCATTTCCCTTTTATTCTCTGCACATTCTCATCATCCACCAGAGACACACTAAGGTCATCATCCACCTAAAAGATCACTTAAACCTCCCATTCTCACGATAGTTCCATTGACGGGTGGAGAACCCCCCATCTTGTTTAATTACTATTCAGATGCTTAACAAATGGAAGCAAGTGGGGATCCCCAGTGCCCCTCAATCACATGTCCATCACCCCCCCTGGGGGAGGTTACATCTGTATCCACCATCTAAAAGATAGTTTCCATATCTAAAGGAGTCAAGTGTCCATATTCATGGGCTACATTCCAACGAAGAGAAAAATATTCATGATCCACTTTGGTGCCCCAAGTTTCTAACCAATCATCTATTGAGTTTCCATCCCTTAAGGTGTGTTGGGTGATAGAATAGGAGAAGTGAGATAGCATGAATTTATTTCTTGTAGTGAATGACCCTAGTTTCTAGATCCAAAAATGTTTTGAGTTAGGGGTTTCATTGATAATCTTCCGAGAGATTCCAATAACTAGATTTGAGTCTCTGGTGATTTGGATCTTGGGGATCCCAAGATCTATAGATACTTGTAGACCCTTCTCTAGAGAAATATATTTAGCCATGTAGTTGGAAGAGACTCCACAGTGCCCAGCGAAGATGCTCACTAGCCTCTTTCCCTCATCTTGCCGAATACCTCTGAATCTTGCTAGGTCACAGTTCCCTTTGGAGGCCCCATTGAAACTGAGTTTTGAAAAATACTTGTGGGGGCTTGAGGAAACTGGAGGGGGAGTAAGGGAGAAGTCAATTCTCTCCCTATGGATGCAAGAATCCATTCCCAGCGAAGAGGTTCAAGGCCTTTATAATTTTATCTTCTGACGGGTGATATTTCCACACATCCTCACCCCATTTTTCTGCCAGAATGGTTTCTCTTATGTTTTCAGTCACTGTCTTCTAAATAGTAGCCAAAGGAGATTCCTAATCATGGAATATTCACTTATTTTTTTCTTCCAAAATGTTCCAAATAATCAACCCCATGACTAAGATCCATGCATGGTTAACTATAAGGTTTTTAAAGTTGGATAGTTGCCTACTAGTAATGGTGTTAGCTACGCAAGTTGGATCATGGTCATAGGTACCAAAAACGAATGAGGTTTGGACTAGATCACCTCAACAATCAGGAACACATTTAGTAGACTATCTTGTGTCTTTGCACTATGTTTGCAGATTAGGCATTGAGATGGGCCTATAAAGCCCTTTTTCAAAATCATTTCCCATGTAAGAATGCGTGTAAGACCTACAAACCACGGGATTTGAGAGAATTTTGGTCATTGTTATTTTGTAACATTATTGTAGTGAGTCTTCCAATCATAAAATAGGTTTATAATTGTTTTCCAAAATTATTTTTAGAACTGATTCTTATTAGATGATTTTTGGAGAATGATAAAATACCAGAAAAAGGACAGTGTATGGTTACAAAGTTGAAGAATGCTAAAGAGAAATGTAATGAAAGATCTCTAGAAATCTGAATAATGGATGCCAATTTTGATTCCAGTTCCTGGGGTATATTGTAAAAATAAATTCCTTCCAATTTTTATCATTCATTAATGTTTTCATCTACTGGTATGATTCTGATGTAGAAAAACACATTTTTATGTTCTGAATATGAATTTACCTTCAAATGGTATTCATTTTTCTAATTTTAAAAGCCTTAATTTGCACTCCACCATGCTAGAAACTACTTCATACCTTTAGTCTCTTCACCATTCTTTCTGTAGGGTAAGTTTGTATTCTTGATTTCTTAAGCTATTAAATTATACCGCTCTTCATATTTCTTCTAACCAATTATTTATTAAAGTTGTACAACCCTCTCGAGTTTTTCCCAATCTCGTTCTGAATGCTAGGGTTTTGAATTGAACTTTTCAATGTAGTTTTCCTGGTATTTCTCTCTCCAACAATGTATTTAAAATCATCATCAATCTTGTTGATGTCCTGGGAATTGGTTCCCTTGCCACTAGGAACTATCTCTAGGTTAGAAAATAGAATTAAAGTTCATTATGTATGCAATGAATTAACCAAAAATATGTGATGATTAATGACAATGTTGGGTATGTGTTACATTGTTTGCACAACTAGCACCAGATGTTATTATGACACACAACAAGGGGGTGGTAGCACCCTGCATGTTGTTGGGGGTAACCCCTCCATCTCTTTTTTAAGAGGAAGACCCAATTATGGTTGGGTGCACCCAAGTATGGGGGTAGACCCGCCCATGGTTATGCACATGGTTTTACGCATGCTAGTTTTACCCATGGTTTTTGTCAATCTAGTTAAGGGAACTCTGGTTATATTCTAATCCAAGGTTAATGGATTGGTGGTTTATGACTGCTTCAACATGCATATAGTTATATATAAAACCTAAAGGAATATAATGAGAAATGAACCTCTTTTTCCTGATTTTCGGTCTGGTGATCCAAATTGGATCAATGAAGAAAAATCAGAGAACCATGACTGTATCAAATCAGGACAAAACTTCAAATTCAAAGAGCATGGAGTGATTAGAAAAACCTCTGAACAATGGCAGTTGTCAGCTAGTGTGGAACAATGAGTACCTTAGTCAAAGTGCGTTGACTGAGGACAATGGAGATTGTGCAAGAGGTGAAACTAGCCCCTGGGAAGCCCGGAGTAGGAAAAGGAGGAAGTTTTTGATGTGTGCCATCGCTGGGAAAAACCCCTTGAGAAGGAGAGGCCCCGAGCGGTTGGTCACATGGGAGCCAGGAAGATAGTGGGGAAAAGGCTAAAGGCTAAAGGCGGGACCTGCACTCCAAAACCGGTGGTATTTATTGGGGGCACCCATGGGCGGTAAGCAGATTTGGAAAAAAAGGAGCGATTCCACTCAGCGCCTGACACGTGGCAAGGGGAGAAGAGAGAAAACCGCTGCTCATCACGTGTTAATGGTCAAGCAAGTCAACTGTGAGAAATGAGCGAATGCCGTCAGATCTGGGGGCTTGTTGAAGCTCCGAAAATTGGGTCGACAATAAAGGGGATACCCACCCGGTCCAGACCTTGGTTGGAAGCTCCTTATCCGTTTGGTATAGCGGGTCCAACTGGGGATAATGGGACCAGTTTCCCAATCTAAGGGTGTGTGTGTGTGTG
>APFE030413990.1:68754-108102 GCA_000404065.3 Pinus taeda | reverse complement strand
TTTCTTAAGTTTTTTCATTTAAGAGCGCTTCATAATGAATGCGATGCGATGAATTTCGCATCGCTTCTTCGTAGTTTACTATGCTCATAAGAAAAACGTTTCATTCTTTTGTTGCGATAAAGTTTTAAGGAGTTAAATACAAAAAAAAAATTATCAAATGTTTATTTGGATTTTCTATTAACGGTCCCCATTTGCTTGGTGTTATTGCTAATATCAAACAAAGAGCGGGGTTGTTGGTGGCCACAACAGGGCTCTAGATCTAATGGCTGAGATCACGCTTGATGGAGAAACTGAAATTCACGAGGAATTAAGCCACGATATGTAAGAATTTGAGGTCCGATTTGATGCGGAGGCAATGGATGAGTCATTTCCTGATGTAATCAAAGACCTGAACCGATGAGGAAGAGCTGGCGCAGTTCGTAGGAGGACAAGTGGGCACTCCCTATGAGCTAATGATCATGATGCAGAGACAGGGAATCCCAAGCGAACAACAGCAGGCGATCCAACATAGGTGGAAAGGGAGTCAAACAACCATGAGATCGACTAGCTTTAAAGCCCTGAACAGACAGAGCAGAAGATATGGAAGATGGGATAAGAGAAGAAAAGGAAGAAGACAAAGAAAATGAAGAAGAGATAGTGAAGCGAAGAGCAGAAAGATAAAGAGCCAAGCTGACCTGCAGCATAAGGCAACATTGAGCCAACCTTGAGAGGATCTGTCGAGGACTAGGCACCACATTAGGCTCCTTCCATTAAAGACACAGGAGGTCAAGAGGTGGTAAGGTAAAGAGTCTGTGTACTCTAGTGGCTTTGGGAATCTAAGAACCACCCTACTAAGAAATTCTATTTTAGGAGACTCAGGTTGAGCTCCTCATTGTAATTCTATCCTTTAAAGACAGAATAAAATAAAGCCACCACTAAAAGCTGGACCGGAGATGTAGCCCTAGAGGATAGGGTGAACTCCTTATTAATTTGTTGCATTCTTGTATTTCCTTGCTGTGTTTCTCTACTATTTCCATATTTCCAGTGTCTGTGTATCTTGCAATCTGATCATAATCCAAGAAAAACATATTCTTCCTAAAGAAGATTTCTATGACATACTATCTCTCTACATTTGATATATGCATAGGTTATTATATTTTCTCATAACTAAATATTCTTTTTCTCAAAAGAACTCTCTTACGCATTGGAATCATTGGGAATCTTCTCCATGGATTTATTAAATAACTACTATTTATCCACACCATGGAAATACTTTCACCATGACTAAGCACAAAACTATTGTGTTCTTTTCAAGAACACCACAAGATTTATTTATTCTAATTAACCAAAAGGTAATATTTAGTTATCTTTTCTTCAACAAAGACTTATGTCTTATAAACACATAAGGTAGTCATTAAAACTACGCATTTCAAAAGAAAATCTCACTTTTCAAGAAAAATAATCTAATTAACTTTTCTCTTTCAGTTTTCACCACCCATGGAAATATCACAAATTACACTGTTTAATTTATATTCACTTCCAAGAAAATATCTTGGATTTGTTATCATTTCATACACACACTAGCACATGAGTCTGTAATACCTTCCTTCAAATAATTCTTAACTAGGATATGATTTTCTAATCAAGTGGTATTAGAGCTTTAGGCTATAAGGGTTAGACAAGCTTGTGTTGGTTTATCCGTTGAATGCTTACCAAATCAAAGCTCAAATTAGGAGAAGGAGAGTTGGTGGAAACTAATCCTGAAATTGGGAGAGTCTATCCTTAGAAGACAATGTTAGAGGAAGGTTCTATGGGACCAAACCCTCAATTCATAGAAAGTTTCCTAGCCATAAAGTCCATGGTAGAAGAAATGTATAGGGACTTTAGAAAGCATAAGGATGAAGATTCATCAGGCTCTAAACAAGACAGAGGAGAATATGAATCACCTTTCCATGACCACTCAAAAGGAAAAGGGAAAGAGGAAAGCTTTCTCACACCTCCTAATAGCCCTGTGCATAACAAGAAAGCATCTTTAATCAAGCCAGATGTTAAATTTGATTTGCTTATATATGATGGAGAGTTAAATGCTGAAAAGTTAGACAATGGGATTAGACAAATTGACGTTTATTGTAGAGTACAGAACATCAACTCAGACAAGAGCAAGATTCAGCTGGCAAGCCTATGCCTAGGAGGCACTGCCTTGGTTTGGTGGGAAGGCAAAACCAAAGCTGACATGAAAACACATGGTAAGACCATCTCTGTCTAGAGTGAATTTGTTTCTACAATCAAAAAGCAGTTCTATCCATTGGCCTACATGCAACAAGCCATGATGAGTTGGCAAACTCTTCGACAGTTGAAAGGGCAAAGTGTGCAAGTGTATACTCAAGAATTCAGAAAGACAGCATTGATGTTGGGCATCTCATCAGACTCACCAGAAACTATTTTGAAGTACATTGGTGGTCTACATAGCTACGTGAGGCATACCATCCTCATGTTTAATCCCACTAGTATAGATGAGGTACCTATACAAGCTACTCATCTAGAAGCTAGAGGAAAGAATGGAGATCCAGAAGTTGGGGGACCAACCCAACCCACTGCAAGCAAGAGAAAGGAGAAAATAAAGCAAAAGTGGAAAGCAAGGAAGGCTAACATTTCATGGAAAAGCAAATCTTCATGCACTCACAGTAAAAAGGATGGGCATGATGATGAGCACTGTTGGATTCTACATCCAAAGCTGAGACCTAAGAAGTTCGAGGGCAAGAAGAAGAAGACTGCTACAGCTATTCAGAAACATTTTGGGTCAGACTTGGGAGATGAAACAACCATTGTAGCCACAGGTATAAAAGGTTTCTTTATTTAGAGAATGCTAAAATCAAGAAGCAGGTGCAGGAGTTGCTCAAGAAGGGGTTCATCAGGCCTAGCACATCACCGTGTGGGTCACCAATCGTTTTGGTGAGAAAGAAAGATGGCTCGTGGCGAATGCGCATTGACTACCAAGCACTGAATAAGATAACAATAAAAAATCATTATCCCTTCATCGCATAGATGATCTTTTAGATCAATTGAAGTAAGTTGTTTATTTCACCAAGCTAGACTTGCACAGTGGATACCATCAGGTCAGAGTTGCAGAACAAGATGCATGGAAGACTGCATTCGAAACAATGCAAGGATTGTATGAGTGGTTGGTTATGCCTTTTGGCTTAAATAATGCATTTGCTACTTTCATGAGATTAATGAACGATGTACTCAGACCTTTTCTTGATGATTTTGTTATTTTGTATCGGGATGACATTCTAATTTTTAGTAAAACGTGGGAAGAACACTTAAAGCATGTTAACCAGACATTAGATGTTTTGAAAAGTGAAAAACTTCATGTTAAACTCTCAAAATGTGAATTTGGAAAAACATCTCTAAATTATTTGGGTCATATAGTAGGGGGTGGTGAATTGAAAATAGAACCCTCTAAAGTGGCAGTCATTGTAAATTGGCTTAAACCCAAGTGTGCTACAGAAGTGAGAAGCTTCTTAGGAGCAGCAAGGTATTGGAGGAAGTTTATTTCTAAATTTTCCTCAATTGCAGCTCCCTTACATGCTTTAACATGATTAAACAAGGTGTTTCAGTGGGGAGGCAAGCATCAGAAAGCCTTCGACACCTTGAAAGAAAAGATTAGTACAACACTTGTACTAGCACTGCCTGATTTACAAAGACCATTTGAGATCCAAACAGATGCCAGTGACTATGCCATGGGAGGAGTGTTGACACAACATGGTAAACCCATATGTTATCATTCTGAGGCTTTTAATCCTGTAGTAGTTAACTATCCTACATATGATAAAGAATTGTATGCATTAGTTTAGAGTGTGAAAAAGTGGAAACATTAATTAATGGGAAAAGAGACAGTAATACATACTGATCATCGACCACTTCAATATCTACACTCCAAAACTAAGTTGCAGCAATCAAGACACTACATATGGATGGGTTTTCTACAAAAATTTCATTTAGTCATCAGATATAAAAAGGACATACATAATAAGGTTGCAAACATGTTATCTAGACCCATTATAAATGCATCTACTATACTTAAGCATAATTCTATGCTACATGAGAGCTACATTGAACAATATGCTTAAGGTATAGACTTTAAAGATGTATATGCAACTTTGAGTCGACGAAAATGGGTAGAAGAATTGGATTATCCTATGAAGGACTGAATCCTATACCATTGTGGGAAACTCTGTATTCCACAAACTAAGAGAGTAAAGATAATTAGAGAAGCACACACTTCTCTGATATCAGGTCACTTTGGGGTAAGTAAATTAGTTGCATAGCTACAAAGATTTTGTTATTGGCCAAAAATGAAAGAGACAATTTCTAGATATGTAAGAGGGTGTACTATGTGTGCTAAAAGCAAGCCCAGAAACAGAAAACTAGGTTTATACACTCCATTACCAGTACCTTCTCACCCTTGGGAAAGTGTTTCCATGGATTTTGTCTAAATCTAGGAAAGGTCATGATTATCTATATGTTTTTGTGGATAGGTTCAACAAAATGTGTATTTTGATACCTTGTAGCAAACAGATTATAGTTGAGAAAACAGCAAAACTGCTCTTTAAACATGTATGGGTTCATTTTGGATTACCCACTTCTATTATATATGATCGAGACACCCAATTTGTGGGGAAGTTTTGGTCAAGTCTGTGGGAACTGATGGACACCAAACTAAAGAAAAGCATAGCTTTACATCCACAAAATGATGGCCAGACAAAATTAGTTAACAGGCTAGTGATCCAGTTACTTAAAGGATATTGCAGTAAACATCCTAAGCTTTGGGATGAACATTTTTCTTATGTGCAACATGCTTACAACAAATCAAAACATTCTTCTACACAAATATATCCTTTTGAGACCTGTTTTGGTTTCACACCAAGGTATCCTTTGGATTTTATCTTTAGTCAAGATACCATAGTTGATGGACATAGTGATGTGGACAAGGCAACTAGGTTCATTAAACAAATCCAAGAGATCCACCAGGCAGTACAGGAACAACTAGAAAAGAGCCAAGCCAAATACAAGGCTAGGCATGACAAGCATCGGATGGAGCATAGTTTCCATGTTGGTGACCAGGTCTGACTATATATCAGCAAGGATAGGATGCAAGGCAAAGGTAAGAAGCTAAAGCCTATCAGGTATGGACCCTTAAAAATACTTGAGAAGATTGGTGAAAATGCTTTTCACCTTGATCTACGAGCTCACATGTACATCTACTCAGTCGTAAATGAAGATTGCTTGAGATTGTTTGAAACTTCTATGATTGAGGATCCTGAAGAGCAGAGTCAGTTGCCTTCTATTGATGACCTGCTACCTGAATATCTTAATGAATTGTTGGAAGACACAATCTTGGACAGGAAGGTGAGGACGACGCACAGGGGAGATGTTGAGTACCTCATAGTAAGGCTCAAGGGTTCAAAGCCGAGTAGTGCAAAGTGGATTGAGATTGGGCAAGCGAGACAACAGTACCCTCACTTAGTCGATACTTGAAAACCAAATTTTGGTGGTCTAAAAGCTTTTCAGTGGGAAGGCCGTGATCCAAATTAGATACATGAAGAAAAATCAAAGAACCATGAATGTATCAAATTAGGATAAATCTTCGAATTCAAAGAGCATGGAGCAATCAAAAAAACCTTTGAATAGTGGTAGTTGGTAGCTAACGTGGAATGACGAGGACCTCAGTCAAAGTGCGTTGACCGAGGCCCATGGAGAGTGTGCAAGAGGTATAACTAGCCCTTGGGAAGCCTGGAGCGAGAAAAGGGGGCAGTTTTTGATCCTATCCCGCATTGTTGGGCAAAGCCCCTCAAGAAGGACAGGCCCTGAGTGATCGATTTCATGGGAGCTAGGAAAACTATGGGGAAAAGGATAAAGGCTAAAGGCAGGAACCATGCTCCAAAACCAGTGGTATTTATAGGGGGCACCCTTGGGCGATAAGCAGATTTGGCGAAGAAGGAGTGATTCCACTCAGCGCCCGATGTGTGTCAAGCGGAGGAGAGAGAAAACTGTCGCTCATCGCATGCTAATGGTTGAGTAAGTCAACCACGCGAAATGAGTGAATGACGTCAGATCTGGGGGCTCTAGATCTAACGGTTGAGATCATGCTCGATGGAGAAACAGGAATTAACGAGGGATTAAGCCACGATATGTAAGAATTTGAGGTCTGATTTGATGTAGAGGCAGCGGATGAGTCATTTCCCAATGTAATCGAAGAACCAAACCAATGAGGAAGAGCTAGCGCAGTTCATCGGAGAACAAGTGGCCACTCCCTTTGAGCCGATGATCATGATGTAGAGACAGGGGATCCCAAGCGAACAGCAGCAGGCGATCCGATGGAGGTGGAAGGGGAATCAAACAACCATGAGATCAATTGGCTTTAAAGCCATGAATAGATAGAGCAGAAGACCCGAAAGATAGGAAAAGAGAAGAAAAGGAAGAAGACAGAGAAAATGAAGAAGAGACAATGAAGCAAAGAGCAGAAAGACAGAGAGCCAAGCTGACCTGCAGCATAAGGCAGCATCGAGCCAACCCCGAGAGGATCTGTCGAGGACTGAGCACCACAATGGGCTCCTTCAATTAAAGACCCGAGAGGTCAAGAGCTAGTAAGGCAAAGAGTCTGTGTACTCTAGTGGCTTGGGGAATCTAAGAACCACCCTGCCAAGCAATTCTATTTCAATCGACTCAGATTGAGCTCCTCATTGTAATTCTCTGCTTTAAAGACACAATAAAAGAAGGCCACCATTGAAAGCTAGATCAAAGACGTAGCCCTAGAGGATAGCGTGAAATCCTTATTAATTTGTTGTGTTCTTGTATTTTCTTACTGTGTTTCTCTGCTGTTTCCAAATTTCTAGTGTCTGTGTATTTTGTAATCTGATCGATCCGTTGCCTAAACTAACATAGACACACACTAGCACATGAGTCTGTAATACCTTCCTTCAAATAATTCTTGATTGGGACCACTCATAGGGTGATTTTCAGATCATCTGGGGAGAAATTTCTCTATTTATATTTTATGTTCTCGCAGTTGTATATTTTATGTTTTTAAGAGTTTGTTTGTATGTAATTTTTCTATAGGGTTCAAAAATTCATTTGGTATCAAATCCAAGTTTGGTTTCAAGGGGATGAATTTGAAACTTAGGGGTTTTTCTTGGGCCTATGGTAGGCCATGTTAGAGTGGGAGATCTTTGGGACCGATTCTTACAAAGAAAGGAGATGAAGAGCAATGGAAATATATAGATCATGAAATTAAATAGACAAAGTATTGAGTTGTGGAAGCTCAATATGGAAGACTTTTTGGTGGATAAAGTTTAGTGGATCTAAGAATGAAAAGAAAGGTAATGTAAAAAGAGGACTGGACCAAGTTAGATAGGAAGGAAAGGATCACAATACCATTCTGTGCCCTAGATATAGTATTATTGAATGTTGTAGGAGAAGATACAACAAAATCTTTATGGGCCAAGTTAGAGACTTTGTATTAGTCTAAGTCCTTGGTAAATAAAATTTTCCTGTAGAAGAAGTAGAATACCCTGATGATGAGGTGTAGAGAAATGGTGAAAATACATCTAAACACCTTCAATACTATGGTAAGTCAATTATTATATCTTTATATTAAAATTTCATATGAGGATAAGAGCATTTGTATGTTGTGTTCTATACGAGAGTTGAGGGATAGTCTGGTTATTTCCATAGGTAGCAATATAAATACCTTCTATTTTATGAAATAGTGTCATCCTTGCTGTCACAAGAGGCGTGATGGAAAAACATGGAGAGCTAGAAAAAATATGCATTTTTCGTAAGAATTCAACCCCATAAAAAAAATAGAAAGAAGTTCTCAAGTGGGAGATCTAAATCTCCAGGAAAATTTACAAACGTATGTTTTAAATCTAGAAAACAAGGGCACTACAGGAAATATAGTAGATCCAAAGCTCCTAAGAAAGGAAACGGATATGATGATGCTCCTTCTACAGAGGTGAAATCATCCTGAAAAGAAGTTGGGGATGTGTACTTGGCTTCCTCTTCAAGTACAAATGTACATCATGAGGAATGGTTGATTGGCGCAAGTGCATGATTTCGTAAAACTTCCCATTGCGGAAGGTTTTCTAATTACAAGAAATATGATGGTGGTGATGTATGCCTAGGCAACCCAGGAAGGCCATAATAATAGGATGCGGAATAGTTAACTTGAAGTTAATAGGAAGAAGGTTAAGAACATTTCTTGGCATTTTACACATTCCTGCAATCGAAATAAATTTATTTTTTGTAAGAAACATGGATGGTATAGTTGTGAAGACAATGTTCGAGAAAAATACCTGAAACATGGTTTGAGGAGCATTAGTATTGATGTGAGGAGTATGGATCAGAACACTATACAAGATTCTAGTTAGTATTGTTATTTATGGTGGCAACAGTTCTATTGTTCTTGAAAGTGCAGTACAAAATATTGTAGTCTCTTGTGAAAAGACTATGTTGTGGCATCAAAGACTAGGACATGTAGGAGTATAGGGACTTCGAATACTACATGGTAATGGTATGGTAGAAGATAAGTCTAATTTCTATTTGGACTTTGATTTTTGTGAACATTGTGTATATGGGAAGCATAATTGGGTGATTTTCACGTCTAGTGCTAAAGAAGCAAAAAGAATATTAGAGCGTGTACATACTGATGTCTTTGGGCCCATCTCAATTCCATCACTAGGTATATTTTTGTACTACATCCCATTTATAGATGACTTCTAGTGAAATAAAGGGATATATTTAAGAAATATGGAATCCTTGATAGGTTTAAAGAATTTAAGGATCTACTAGAAAATAAAACAAAGAAGAATATCAAGGTGTTGAGGAAAGATAATGTTAGAGAGTTTTGCAATAAGGAATTTGAATATTTATCAAGGAAGTGTGGTATAAAATTAATGAAGACTGCTCCATACACACCTCAAAATGATGAAGTTACAAAAAGAATGAAGAAGACATTTATGGAAAAGGAAAAGAACATGCTTAGTGTTGTCAGGGAGGTAGTATATTCAGAGGATGGAAAACTCTGGAAGAAGGCCATGGTTGAAGAAATGACATATTTGGACAAAGATGAGGCTTCGAATCTAGTGGAGCAGTCAGATGGAAGGAAAACCATTGGTAGCAAATGGTTTTTGAAGAAGATGATGAATGCAAAAGGAAAAGTGGAGAATTACAAATATCAATTAGTAGAGAAAGGTTATTCAAAGGTTCCAAGAATTAAAATTGGCGAAATTTTTTGTCTTTCCACCAAGATATCTTCAATTACATTACTTTTATGTTTTTTTAACTTTTTATTTTGAGATAGAATAGATGGATGTGAAGATAACATTCCTACATGGGGATTCGGAAGAAGAAAACTATATGAAGAAGCATGAAGTATTTGTAGTGAAGAATAAGAAAGAAATGTTGTGCATGTTAAAGAAGTCTCTATATGGGTTTAAGCAATCACCAAGCATGTGGTATCAAAAATCTGATGCATATATCTAGGGACTTGGCTTGATTGCGAGAAAATATGATCATGTGTTTATTGTAAATTAGTTAGTGATTGTGTTATTTATTTTGTCTTGTATGTGGATGATATGTTCCTGATTGTGAATGGTAAAGAGATTATCTAGGATGTGAAGATCAAAATTACAATTATCATCAAAATTTGACATGAAGGATCCATGTGCTACAAACTTATTTTTGGGCATGGAAATTAAATAAGGTTGGGAAACTAGAAATCTCTGGTTAAACCATAAGAAGTATGTTGAGATAATATTGCATATTTTTAATACGTAGGTGTTGTAGCGGCTACAACCACCCTCCAAAATTTTGGCCTAGACCTAATTTTGAAGCCTCTCTTGGGAGTTTTACTTTATGTCTACGCACCCGTAGGTTCACTCCATGAGCCTCTGGGAGTCTTTACATCTGCCTTGCTTGTTCATTTCACCCAAGTTTCTAACGACTAGACTCCCCTCTCATAGCCATACCAACACCCTGTCATCGACTCGATCAACTATCACCCAGAATAGCGCGTAAGCGCCAAGTAACTCTTTCCAAGCTATGTTGATTGCAAGCAATTCAATTAGCTCTCATGCTGGCCACCAGGACAGTCGGACCTGGTAGCCACCCCGAGACTGACTCCCCTTCAAAATTGGGCATAGGTCATTGACCTTGCCCACTCTAATGACTGAGGAAATTGTGCAAACAAGCTAGTTAGACACCAAGTTCCTGTCCCTGTCCCCCTTAAAAAATTATGTAGTTTTCCCAGTCAGTCCTCCCAATAGCCGACTGACTGCTCATCCAAGAAATTGAGTAGTTTTCATGAGCAAGCCATCTGCTAGACAACAGTCTGCTCAGGTCAGAAATTGTGTAGAGATGATCAACAGGTTAGCTTGTCAGCCTTAGTGCATGTTTCCTCACTAGCAGCTCCTAGCAACAGACTACAAATTCCCTCTAGGAATTGTATAGTTTTCACTGCTAGTGACCTAGTAGCCAACTACCAGTTCCCTTTTGGAATTGCACACTTTTGGTTGCGGGGCTCCTGGGCAGTTCCTCCTAAAAACTAGTTAATCTCTGCCTGCTGACCCTCCTTGCAGCTCGACCTATTCCTCTAGAAAATTGTGAAAATTAGGCCTTCCATCCCCTGCTGCTTACTCTTTCTAGAAACTGCATAGATCCTGCCTCCCTTGGCTTCTTGCAGCCCAGACTTTCCCTCCCAAAATATACGCAATTTTTTCATCTAATTGAGCAGGATCTCCCAGAAAGTCACTGTTGACTTGGATAACCCATCTCCATCACTCAGTGATTTTTGTGTAGTTTTCATTAGTAGTGCATAGAGCCATCATCTTGCTTCACAACCTTGCCGCCTCTCTTGGTCACCTACATCTGAAATTATCATGTGTCATGGTAGACTAGGAGGTTTTGGATTTGATGTCATCTTGTCATGAATTACTGCAAGTACAGGTACACCAACTAATGTGACATGATGAGGAATGGGATGAACAAAGGGAGTGCATCCAGAAGGACAAGTTCACCAACGTTGAACAAGCGATGCATGCGAAGATATGTGCTCGCGAACGGATGATCATAAAAAGATGTGTTCACGGGCGAATGGTTGAGAAAACATGCAATATGTGCTCACCAAAGGACAAACAGATGAACATGCACCTCCGCAAACAAATGAGCCCATCAAGCCTCCCAACATGAAAGCAAGGAACAACATGCCAAAGCTTCATCAAGCAAATGAAAGACCATCGAAGACTCCACACACTTCGCCATGCAGAGGTGAAGTTGTGATACACCATGAAGACATCCATCACCCAGCAGCATTGTAGCTCGACATACACTCCAGCAATAGCACTGTCTTGTCGAGTCATGCCACCCACATCTCTAGTATGGGCTATGTTTTCAATAAATGTAATGTAATATGGAAGTCCAAGAGACCCACTTGTTGTAAAAAGAGTCATGAAAAGTTGAAACGTCATGGAAGTCAAATAGTCATGAGGGTATTCTAACAACCAAAAGGGTTAGTTTCACCCTTGGCTATAAATACCCCCCTCATTTGTACATGAAAGGACTTTTCACCTCAGCTCCTCCCACATAGCCAAGAGAGTCTATAATATTTTCTTTTATGAGTAAGTAGTGGCTCCAATGCCCTGCTCATGGGGTTAGTGATGTATGGTGTAACAATGTGTCTTGGAACTTTCGCTTAATTTAGAAGCTTGCTAATAGGCAAGCACGTTTCTAGACATGTATTGTAACTCTTGTAAGACTAATATTGAACACTTGTAATGCATGTTGCTTTAACTTTTGTTGAACACTTGAACTATTTCACTTGTTGTAATACATAATCTGTTAATGAAAATGTGTTGTATATGTTGTTAGTGCTATCTCGCCTGTGGTGGCTATGTCACTGGACATCAAACAAAACTTTAAATTAATCTTGCAGTAACAACCGTTGCACTCGCTCAGACTCATCCATTGAGTGTTTTATGTGTTCTCTTACCTTGTGTGTTGTGACTACCACATCTGAGTGAACTGCTCCTCTAGGAAATGTGCACATCCTGTTGTGTTTTGTGTTGCTAGCCAAGTTAGGACTTCGTCCCAACCAACTTTGGACTCACTCTCACCCTATCCCCTTACAGTGAAAGAACCCTTGACACAAGTACACTAGCATTCACCAGGCGTGCGAACCTCACTTCTTGAAGGCAAAGCAGACCACTCTCCTGTGCTGACGAGCAATAGTTGAGGCAAATCCTTAAGACAATGGCAAACGGGCCATCATACCGAATGGGACTCCCACATCAAACAGTGTGAGGTCTAGTTGGGACTTCATACCGGGGTGATCCCGTGAATGTTGGCGGGTCCAAAACCATCAACATTTTTGGCGCTAGAAGGATGGCGGCCAGTTGTATATGGATGAACATCCCCTCACAAGAATTCATCAACCATCTCGTCAAGGTAGTAACTCGCACTCCCTCTCACCTACACGTGACTCTATAGTTGGTTACTCCTCACCTCCTAGGTTTGAACATGAGATTCTATATCATCAACTTCACTCCATCCGTCCCATCACTCGTTAGTTCGTGAAATAATTCTAATTGATCCCATGCATAAAACATCTTCCATACGCATCAAGAAATCTAAAAGTCACTACCATAGGAGTTGTTGTATCATTGGTGGAAGAAGCAGTCCTTTCCACACTTGAAGGTCTAGAAGAAGCTATTGAAGATGAAGAGGAACCTCTAGTCTTCCAGCAAGTTGAAGAAGACACTCTTGTGATCTTAGAATCAAACTCCAGTATAGGAGGTGGAGGGGAAGGCAGTGGAGGAGGTGGAGGTGGAGATGAGCCAACAGACTCAAAGCTAGAACCATCAGACTCTAAAAGAGAGGAAGAGGACAAAGAAGAAGAAGAGTTGGCTGACCCAAATCTTGAATGAATGACTCAGGGACCATTGGCTCTCTCGACTGTTCTACACAAGATGCTGAAGAAAGCAAAGAGAATGAACATTAAGTTCAACGTTGACAGTATGGTGAAGGCAAAAGACCACCTAGACAACTTCTACCTATAGCTGTAGACCATTGAGGTATGTTTTGATGACGTAGCATGTATATTATTCCCATGTACCTTGGATGGTAGCGCAGCTACATGGTATCACAACCTTCCACCGAACTCTATACAGAACTGGGGTGCATTCAAACACATGTTCCTTGAGAATTGTGCTGACGAAAAAACCCTAGCCATGCCACACAAAGAGTTGGGAAGCCTCAAGATGGAGGGAAAAGAAAAATTAAAAAACTTCAATCAGAGGTTTACATGTATTCTAAAAAAGTTTGCAGCAGACACTAAACCTCATGACTCCATCACTATTGATTACTACTCATCCACACTGCCAACCAACATTGTGCAGTTCGTCAAGCAAGCTCCGAAACCAACATTCTTGGAAAGTTGAGAAGATGTTATTGTTGTTGAGAAATACTTGCACACGATCAGAGTCATCAAGGATGAAAAATCAATGAAGGACTCCAAGGATGTGAGTAGGAAGCCCCAAGCAATGGTTAGTAAGGGTAGAGAGAAGGAAGAAAAAGATATTGAGACCCTCACTCGCCTTGTGAAGAAATTGACTATGGAAGTCTCTGAGCTCAAACAATGGAAACAAACACATTTGCAAGCAGCCATCCACCCAAAAAGGAAAGGAAAATAGCTCATTGAACAACTCATCAAGCAGGAACTAGTTCACTTCGAAAACTGCACAGAAGCCTGTGTTCCAACTCGAACAATGTGCAGATCCTATGTTTTGTTACTTCCATGAAGAGCACCACCCCGAGAACCCTTGTTCAGACTGAAAGCAAGTCGTTAGCTCTGTCTGCAGTCATACACTTGATGCATAAGCAATATACAGGAGCAACTGAAAGACACTGACAATGGTGAAGAGGTTACACATGATGAAACATCAAGTTCTAGGCATGTGGTGAATGCATATCAATGCTCATAGGTAATGTCAAAGATGAATACTGAGAAGTAACCACAAAAACAAAATGATCATTACAATATTAGGAGTAAAGGGGCTCCCCCCACACTTGGGGAAATGTAAGAGAAGGTGAGATTAGTGATAAAGAAGGTTGATCCATCGACTACGCCAAATCAGAAAACACAAAGCAGGTATGGGAAGACAATGGCAGATAAGAGTACATCCATGAATAGCAAGTTACAAAACACTCCACTGGACAACACGAACATCCATTCCACCCTGGACACCTTGGTAAGTCTACCACCTCTGGACTACAACATTATTGAGGACATGAAGAAAACTTGAGTGAACATTGGTTTATTTGAGTTACCCAAGGTCCATAGTCATCCAGATATCCTACTGCACGCAATGGGATAGACATCAACGAACAACGTAGCCTCCACTAGCAAAGGGGCAAGGAGACCTCCTAGATCACTTTCCACTGTGCTCAATACACTCCAGGTGGAAGAAGTAAACTTAGGTTTCCCTCCATTCCTACATTATTTCGAAGTTTTTAACTATAATGTTCACAACTGCTTGGTTGATTCTGGTGCAGAAACCAACGTCATGCCACTCTCCATTGCTAAGAAGATCAATGTGCAATGGAGTGAGACATCCATGTGAATTATCCAACTTGATCAAACCTTAGTACCAACCATTGATGAAATGTGAGACATCATCATTCGAATATCTCATAACACTCGAGCACACCAATGCATCAACATAGTTTTTGTGGACATACCAGAAGCATATGGTCTATTACTCAGGAGAGACCGGTCCAGCAAGCTAAATGGATATTTTTCTACTCACTGGTCTCACATGTGGCTTCCATACAATGGAAAATGCAACCAAATATGAGCGTTATCTGAGAGGTATATGAAACATAATGTCACTGCCCTTAATGGAGAGAATGAACCATTGCACTTTGCAGAACTCATGTTTGGCAATTGCCTCCTTGAAACAAAATTGGAGTGCTATGCTACATGGCTAGCCCCAATCTCATCAGACACATAGTTGGGACTCTTTCCTTGCCCAACTAATGGTAATGAAACCTATACAGTTCATTTTACCAATAGTAGAAATAGTAGCAAAAACAGTAGAAGCAATCAGTACAAGCATGTCAAATGGTCCATGTATAAGCAAGTTGTGGGCCATGGATTTTGACGAATCAAAGACACATGATGGCTCAAGGACTAGGTATAGCTCTGTCACTTGAAAGAATAGAAAATACATGATTTTACGCTACTTGAAGTTCAAATGCACAAAAAACATGATTGAGCATGAAGAAATCATGCTCAGATCACCAAGAACCCTCAGCCTCAAAATGGTCACACTCAAAATAGTACTACACTCTACGAACAATTTTGTTACTTTAAAGAACATAATTGTATATGAGGGCAAGAAAGGCGGCCCCATCCCCAAGGGGTTGGGTTCTATCAAAAATCTCTATGATTTGCAGAACTTTGGTTAAGGACCAAGAAACAACAAAACCCACAAGCCCACCAAGACGAATGAACAAAGCAACATGGGGACCAATTAGATTCCAAACATGGTCAATCTTGGTACAAACTGCGTGCTGTAGAAGTGGTCAGTTTTTGACCACCTCATCAAAAATTACCATGATGTGTCCACAAGGGTAGATGGCGACCTAAGTGAATATGACGCGTGAATAACCCAACGCAGCATTCCAGGTAAAGCAGGAGCCAAACTATTGTAGCAAAAGTCAGGTAAAACACATATATCATTTGAACTCCTTATACTAAAAAAATTGACTAAATTGTTGGATGTTAGGGTTACTTGCAAATTTCATTGTCATACATGGGTTTCTAAGTTAATTTTGATACATGAAAAATCCGAGAAAATCTGCTTATGCATAGACATCAGGAACTTGAATTTTTTCCGCAATAAAAACAACTACCTAGTGCCATCATTCAAACCTATGTTGCACATGATGTCTGAAGCAATGGTGTTGTCTTCAATTAAAGGTTTTTTTGAATGCCACCAGGTTCTAGTAACAAAGCCTAGTGGACTTACACTACTCCATGAGAGCCTTGGCCCACACATGTATCATCTACAATCACTTGACACGAGGGTTGATAACCTTCCTATCAACAACCAAGATATCAAGAATTACTTTTAGTAGGTCGGGACACACCCATGCCTTGTACATAATCTACTTGTTTCTTATTGTTTTCATCCCTTTTGCTTTGCTTATTATCTTTATTTTGATTTTGTTTGAATCTTCTTACTACTTTTGTTTACGTTTGTTTTGTATAATTGGTATATTACTAATTTTTTTTCAGGAAATAAGTGCTGCCAACTACTACATTCCAGATTTTGAATAGAGTATGTGGCTAAAATGCGAAGAGACTTGTGACACTGCAGCACTTGACCATTCTTGTGCCCGCCTTCCCTGTGCTTGGTTATAACCTTCGACCAATGAAGTCTTGAAGGAAAATACGAGGTGTCTGTAAGGGAATTTTTGGTCCAACCATGAACTTGTGTCCACATTTGGAAGCCCTATGCCTATACTCAACCTTCTTTCCTATGTTTCAAGCTCATCCAACTAGTAGAAATGGAGAAGGAGAAAATCGAAATGAGCAAACCAATGTCAGAGGTCTTACATGCTTCTATGACGGAACAACCTCTTCTTCTCTCAATAAGTCAGGATCCCTCTTCCACCCCAAAAGTAAATAAGTGCCTATGCACAGTCCTCTTGAAAAATACAAAGGCAAAAGAAGAGAAAGGCTTCCTGCGCAGAGAAATGAAGCATGCAACTCCACTAGAGTACTGACCAAGCTTGCTGGTAGTGGAAAAATGTGTGTGTTCCTACATGAATCCACTGGGGTACTGTCGAGGCCTATTGGCAGCAGAGCAACACCAGAGATGAAAACTTATACTCTGAAAATCTTCAACTCACGAGCTAAACTACCCTTCCTGGATTCAAAACACTGAGATCTAAGATGAATTTTTTATCATGTTTAACTAAACCATGTATGTCCTTGGGGTAAGTTCGGAAGCTGAAGTAACCCACACAATGATTCAATACTCCCTGAAAGACCAAGGTTTTGTGCTAACAAGAAACCAAAAAAGAGAAGCTGGACTTCTACTATTGTGTCACCAAGCATTGTAGCGGCTACAAACACCCTCCAAAATTTTGGCCTGCACCTAATTTTGGAGCCTCCCTTAATAGTTTTGGTTGATGAGTATATGCCCTTAGGTTCACTCCTTGAGCCCACGGGAGTCTTTGCATCCACTTTGCTTGTTCATTTCACCCAATTTTCTGCATGTTGGTGTCTAAGTCATGCTTGCAACCATGTTCTAGTTATGCTAAAAGTCTCCACTTCATGTGTACTTGTTGTGTTCTCTATGAAAGCATCTATCGCACTCACACACAGAGTCACATTCACTATTGTATAAGCATCATCATGGTCAATCAATGATCAATCATGAGTGTCATGCTTGTCACTTGCACCGTCAATCAGCCATGTTGAACATGTGTGTCTGGATGTTTTGAGTTGTTTCATCATCGAGTCATATGAGTGTGTGTTTGCATGATCACCTATGCATCTTTTGATCATTCACACACTTAGTCATTTTGCTGAAGTTTTGACAACTAGATTACCCTCTGACACCTGGACCATCACCCCACGATCGACTCAATCGACTGTCACCCAGAAAAATGTAGAATCGCCAAGCAAGTGTTTCTAGGCTACATTGATCGCAAGCAATTCAGTCAACTCTCATGCTGGCCACCCGGATAGTCAGACCCAAGAGCCACCTCGGCATTGACTCCCCTCCAAAATTGTAAAGAGGCTACTGACCTTACTCACTTTTCTAACTAAGGAAATTATGTAGACAAGCCAGATAGACATCCAGTGCTCATCCCAGTCTCCCTCAGAAAATTGCATAGATTTCCCAGCCAATCCTCCCGATAGTCAAACAACTGCTCATCCAAGAAATTGTGCAGTTTTTATGAGGAGGCCTCCTATTGGACATCAGTATGCATAGCTCAAAAACATCACAGAGATGATTAGCAGGCCAACCCATCAGCCTCAGTACAGTTTCCCTCACCAATAGCTCCTAGCAGCATTCTGTAAGTTCCCTCTAGGAATTGCGTAGTTTTGTTGCCAATGACCCAACAACCAACTGTCAACTCCTTCTAGGAGTTACATAGTTTTGGCTGCGAGTGACCCAACAACCAACTTCCAGTTCGCTCTGGAAATTGTTCACTTTTGGGTGCAGTTCCTCCCAAAAACTGCGTAATCTTTTCCCGCTGACCTTCCTTGCAGCCTGACCTATTCCTCTAGAAAATTGCACAAATTTGGCCTTCCAGCCCTTGTTTCCCTCTCATTCCAGAAACTGTGTAGATCCTGCCTACCTTGCCTTCCTACAGCCTAGACTGTCCCTCCCAAAATTTGCACAATTCTGCGTTCCAACCGAGCCAGACCTTGCAGACAGTCAGTGTCAACTTGGATCACCCATCTCCATCACTCAGTGACTCTTCCTCAGTTTTCATCAGCAGTGCCCAGAGCCATCATCCTGGTTCACAACCTTGTTGCCTCTCCTGGTCACCTACATCCAAAATGATCATATCTCATGGTAGACTTGGAGTTTTTGGATTTGATTTTGTCTCTTCATGACTGACTGCAGGTACAGGTACACCAACCAACATGGTGCGATGATGAATGGGATAAACGAAGGGAGCACATGTAGAAGGACATGTGATGAACGATGCATGAGAAGGTATGTGCTCGCGAACAAATTATCATGCAAATATGTGTTTGTGGATGAACAGATGAGAAAACATGCAAGATGTGCTCACCAATGGACAAACGAAAGAACATGCACATTCGTGAATAAATGAGCTTGTCAAGCCTCCTAACATTCAACCGAGGAACAACATGCCAAAGCTTCATCAAGTGAACCATATACCAGCGAAGAATCCGCACACTTCACCATGTGGAGGTGAAGCTATGATACACCATGAAGACATCCGTCACCCAACAACATTGTAGCTTGACATACACTCGAGCAGCAACACGAACGTACCAGCATTGTTATGTCGAGTCATGTCATGAGTCATGCCACCCACATCTCTACTATGGGTTATGTTGTAAATAAATTTAATGTCACATGAAAGTCAAAGAGACACAATTGTTGTAAAAAGAGTCATGTAAAGATGAAAATTCATGGAAGTCAAATAGTCATGAGGGTAGTCTAACAACCACAAGGGTCACTTTCACCCTTGTCTATAAATACCCCCCTAATTATACATGAAATGACTTCTCACCTTAGCTCCTCCCACATATCCAAGATAATTTGTAATCTTTTCTTTGAGGAGTAAGTAGTGGCTACAATGCCCCACTCACGGGGTTAGTGATGTATGGTCTAACGACATGTCTTGGAACTTTCGCTTAATTTAGAAGCCTGATAACAGGCCAGCATGTTTTGACACATGTATTGTAACTGTTGTAAGACTAATATTGAACACTTGTAAGGCATGTTTCTTTAACTTGTGTTGAACATTTGATCTATTTCACTTGTTGTAATGCATAATCTGTTAAAGGAAATGTGTTGTATATGTTGTTAATGCTATCTTGCCCGTGGTGGTTATCTTCTCAGACATCAGACAAAGCTCTGACATAAAGCTTGTTGTAACAACCTTTGCACTCATTTGAACTCATCGATTGAGTGTTGTACATGTTATCTTACCTTGTGCATTGTGACTACTGCATCCATGTGGACTTCTCCTCCAGAAGTTGTGCACATCCTATTGTGTTGTGTGTTCCTAGCTGTGTTGGGACTTCATCCCAACCAACTTGGGACTCACTCTCACCCTCTCCCCTTACAGTGAAAGTACCATTGACACAAGTACACTAGCATTCATCAAGCATGCAAACCTCATTTCTCGAATGCAAATCAGACCACTCTGTTGTGTTGACAAATAAGAGTTGAGGCAAATCCTTAAGACAATGGCAACCAGACCATCATATCAGATGGGACTCCCACACCAAATGGTGTGAGGTCTAGTTGGGACTTCATACCGCAGTGATCCCCTAAAATTTTGCGGGTCTAGCACCACCAACAATAGGATAAAAAATGAGTGAAGGTTCTTATTCTCGTAGGTGTAATTTTATCTACTAAAATATGTCCCAATACATAAGAAGAGGAAGGAGACATGTCTTGTGTCCCACATGTGAGTGCATTTTGTAGTTTGATGTATGCAATGGTCTATAGCAGAACATACATTGCACATGTAATGAGAGCATTGATAGGTTTATATAAATACTAGGGAAGGAGCATTAGACAACAATAAAGTGGGTTTTTAGGTTTCTGCATCGCATTGGTGATTATGATTGGTGCTACCAAGGAAGAACAATATTGTATAGAGCGTTAAAAATGTAAAGTTTTTTTGATGCAAACTGGATGAGAGATCTATATCAGAGAAAATATACAAGAAGGCATGTGTTTAATCTATTTGGAGGAGTAGTCCATTTGAGGAGCAATAGACAACCTATAGTGTCACTTTCAACTATAGAGGTTGAATATATTGCAATTTCTCATGCAAGAAAGGAAAATTTGGTTGCAGATATTGTGTTCAAGTATGGGGTTTCTAAATCAAGATATAAGGATAGATTGCAATGAGAAAAATGAAATATTATTACCCAAGAACCCTAATTATCATTCAAAGACAAAGCACACTAATGTTTAATATCACTTTGCGAGGGATATGGTTGAACAAAAAAAAGTGTTTCTAGTAATGGTGGGCACTTAAAGAATGTTGAAATGCATTGAAAATTTTTATGAGCACTGAGAAGGTTTCTTTATGTGGAGGAACAATGGGCATTAGAACCGTGGATATATGACTGTGTACTCCAATATCCTGATGTACACAAAGAAAAATACAAGTGGGAGAATGTTGGGTATATTTTATATTTTTTGCGTGACTAGCACCAGTGTTGTTATGTTGTGGTGGGAGCATTAGTGGGGTTGCAGGGGGGATGAAAACCACTAGCTACTTATGCGTTTACAAGCGGGAGATAGATCCCCTACATGGGGTTCCGATCTGGATTTAAACAGGAACGCAACAAATTACAGAGATAACCATATACACAAATATGCAGCGGAAATAATACTTCATTTCATTAATGGAAAATACTGAAATATGCTTACAATCAGAAAATGGAAATAAACTAGCTAGGGCGATGGTAGCTTATCTCTGAGAAGAGATGTGATGGCTACATGCCTCTGAACTGTGTTACAATGAGGCTCGAAGGCCTATTTATTGTTGAAAAACAATGAAAAACCCTTAACATTCCAAAACCTAACCCTAGGAGATGAAACGCCAAACTGTGGGCCCCGTTTGGGGGTAAGTTGGTACATCAACTTCCCGGGGTCGTAACTTTAGCATATGATCTCCGTTTGACGCGTACAATAGCTCATTAGAAAGATCTATTCGAGCACTATCATTGTTGGAACAGCAACACGTCCATGTTCCATGGACCCGTGTTGCCCCTGGGATCCCAAAAAACGTCGTTTAGGGCCTCAAAACGGCTCCGGAAGTTTAGGACCCGAAAAACTGCTAAAAATAGTAAGTTGTGCTACAATTAAGGAAACTGAAAATGCTGAGATAGACAATGGTGGGGGTCCATGTGGACTTGGCAGGTGGCCACCAATATCCACCTGGATCGGGTTCATGGTAGCACCCTGATTTTCTTCTTTTAGGGTGAACCCAAGGATGGTTAGGTTGACCCAATGATGGGGGTGAACCCACCCATTTTTTTGAGCATGGTTTTATGCATCATGGTTTTTCCCATGTTATTTTGTAGAATAAGTCAAGACAACTATGCTTATGTTCTAATCTAGGGTTAATGGATTGCATGTTTATGAATTTTTTGACATGTATATGATGTATTGTAACCTTCAAAGGAATATAATGAAAAATCAATTTAGTTTTCCTAGTTGTTGGTTCCAAGATAAGAATCTCTGGGTATATTTTTTGTTCTTACCATTCTATATATTCTACTTTTAAGAATTTTTTTGTGGGTAATTTCAATACAGGGTTACAACCTTTAGATACTTGGAAGCATTTTTTCTTATAATAACGAAAATCATTGTTATCTAACAAGATTCCATTTAAGTAATTGTATGGATAGAAATATAACCAATCAGTGCATTGGGACATATCAAAAGTATAACTAAGATAAGAGTAAAGGTCTTAAAAGAAATGGAGAACAATATAAACAAAACACAACAGTGATTGAAGAGTCCCTATGACAGAAAAATAATTACGCAAATAAGAAAAGGATGTAACAAATATTCCAAGTTTAAGAGATAATGCTTCTTCGAGTTGTGGTGGCTAGGATCTATTTATATGCAGTAATGTGGAATAAATTAGAAACACAATACTATGGCCCTTTTGAAAACATGGAGAAAATGGGCGTTGTTGCTTATAAATTACTTGTATGATGAAGTGGACGTTTATAATATTTTTCATGTGTCCTTACTCAAAATCTATTTGCCTGAACCAATTAATGTAATGAATGGGATTTCCTCCTAATAAAGGAAACGTGAGATCCTCACTAATTGCCTAAGGGTTATTAGCAGTAAAGAATAACACCTATAAAAAAACAATAAATTGGACTCAAGTTTGTTTGCTCCACTATACAAAATATGACATAATAGGAAATTGAGTTAGAGATTAGGAAATTTATGTTCATTAATAGGATGGTAAACCAAATTACAGTGCGATGAATGTGAAAACCCTTACGTTAGATTTAAATGACTTAGTTATTCTACTTGAGTTAGATGTTTTCAAGAGATCACGTTTTATATTTTAAAATCCCTTGTTTGTTCATTAGAAACTAATTATATTTGAGCTTGATGTATTTTCTTAATTATTATTTATAACTTAAGAGGTTATAGGATATGAAGTTTTGGACTCACCCTCCAATTGTTGGCTCATTTGAAAAAATTAATTATTGTTGGGCTTTTCATTGTTGGAATTTTATTATGTTGGAATTCTATAATTAATAGTATTCTTCAATGTTTACTTAATGATCTAGGAGGATATAGGAGGATTGGTCTAGGTCTATCTTCAGAAAGTACCAGTGGCACGGTAAAAATCTCAAAACTTAGAGTGGAAAAATTTGGATAAACTTAGCATAGGATCAAAGTGTTCTTCATCCTGATTCCAATGGTGTGAATGACACAGAAAATCCCTATTCATATGAAAAAATAGAGCAAGTCAACATTTATGTTTGACTTGTCGAGATGGAAGTAGGAGATGACGTGGCAAACACTTTCAGTGAATGGCGAAGTGCGAAGTGGCAAACCACCATTGGCCCCACATATCACAAATTGCAGAAGGAAGTGGCTAGGTCTTAAAGAAAATTGGCCCCAAGAGAGTTATGGTTGCGATGTGATCAAATTCTAATCACCCATCGCAAAAAGGAAAAGTGTTTATGAAGCGGCCCCTTGAAGGATCCTGATTGTGATTGCAATATCGCATATCACGGATCAGAGTGGATGAAGTGTTACGAATTGGCCCCAGTGGAGCCCAGTGTGGTTTGATATATCGCAATTGCAGTTCGCAGAAGAGGAAAAATAGTATGGAGTGCCAAGCCCGGTTCCACGCTGATTTTGATTTTTGATGAGGCTCGATATATATTATGAGCTGTTGTTAATAATCCGTCCAGTTCACGGTTATCGCAGGGAACTTGATGTATGGGATTTGGTCTATCTATTGATTGGAAACATTGATGAGAAGTGCCAATATTAAAGCCATTAGTTAAGGATTAATGTGTTGATATGTCCGTTGGTTTAAAACACTGATACACAATGTTGAAACCACCGTGTTCAGGATTACACCGATTCTTTTAAGTATCCCGTTGTTTGAGGTTTAAATGTGAAAACAGACCATGAACTATTTGATATTGGTTTTCCTATATTTGAGAAGGATTATTACCGTAGGAGCCTGAGAATCTCTACCTCAAAACAAGCCCGTGGCTATACTTGTCATCGGTTGAGAACTTCTCGGCATTGAGGAGTAGTCGCCAGATTATTTAATGGACTTCCTGCATTGGAGAAAGGGGGAGACTACCATAAAATATTGTACACAAAAGTAACTTGACCCTACCGCAGGCTGCGACCTCATCTTGAGTAGTAGGGAGGTTTCGAGATGTTGCAGAAAGCTCAATTATGAAAATTAGGTGTTCTAATAGGTGATTCTGCATGATTTTCTTCCAAGAAATCAATGGTGTTGTTTGTCTCTATAGATGGGCTCTCCATTTGTCATATATCTTCCATATTGGAGGTATAAGGGTGTTTATGTAAAATATGCTTGTACTTCTTCTCTTTTGATGCCATTTAATGAATTAAGACCTCCCCACTATTGAGTAGGGCTCGAAGATGTAGTCCAAATTGGATGAACTCTGTAATCAAATCTCCTTGTATTGATCTCATGCATGATTATGTCTTTTTTTAGCTTTGTTTTATATTCTTATGTTCCATGGTTTTTTATAACATTTGTTTCATGTAATTCTGATGCATCTATAGGAAACAGAATCCTGGATCAAGTGGTATCAGAGAAGGTCTTAGTTCATACGAGTGGAATGAGTATGCTAGCTAGAAACAAGCTTCAAAGGATATGTGCTACGTGGAGGAGACTTGGAAGATGTTGAAGCACGTTGGGAAGAGAAGCATCCTTTGCTGATAGGAAATTGCATGCGTGAAGGACAAAATGTGTAGCCATGGAGGATGATAAAGAAATGCACGACCTTCCTGCAAATTTCCAAAATGGTGGACATCATGTATGAAGCGTATGAGAAGAAGAAGGTAAAGCATATCTAGAGGAAGAAGGCTTATTGTAATCATTGAAATAAAGGTGGTCATCAAAGAGCCACATATTGGAGGCTCCATCCAGAGTAGCATCGAAATGATAAAGAATCTTTGCACGAATGAGGTGAAACAATTGTTCGACCAGTAAATGCATCTGAGGGAGATGACTCATTCAATTTGAAGGCGAAATATGGTTTTTCTAGGTGTGGTAGAATGTCATGGCTTTGTTTTTAAATCATGTGTTGCATGTTTAAACTGTAAAAGTGATGATATGTTTTCTATCAATTATTGCAGCAACAATGATTTTGGCCTTATTTTGTAAATCATGTGTTCTACTGATGATGTGCTTTCCATCACTTGTTGAAGGAACAATGATGTTTGGCCTTGTATTGATAGCTAGAGTATTGTTCCATTTTTATGTAAACTTGACCACAGTGTATGTGTTATAAAATTGTGGCAAATATGGGATGTTTGGCTCATTTTTGGTCATATAGCTAAACATGAAATTTGCAAGATATTGTACTACATGTTTGCATGAGATGCAAGTGTTGGCTCCTCGCTTATGATTCTGAAGGAAAAAGGTAAAGGAGAAGGAAGGATGACATGTTAGGACACTTATGGTGGAAATAGTGTACAGAGTAGTTCAATATTATTTAATGATTTTGGAGGACCAAAATCTGGTCTTAGTGGGGAGGATTGATCTAGGAGGATTTAGGAGGATTGATCTAGGAGAATCTAGGAGGATTGATCCAGGTGGACCTTCAGAAAGTACCAGTGGCATGGTAAAAGGCTCAAAACTCCGAGTGAAAAATTTTGGATAACATTAGCATCAGATCAAAGTGTTTGACATCCTTATTCCAATGGTGCAAACGAAAATCAAAATATGAGTTCGTATGAAGAAGATATATCAAGTCAAAGTTTATGTTTGACTTCTCCAGGTGGCAGGAGGAGATGACATGGCAGACGCTCTCAGCGAATGAGGAAGCACCAAGTGGCATGCCACCATTGGCCCCACATATCACAAATCATAGAAGGAAGAGGCCACAACTTAAAGAAAATAAGCCCCAACAGAGTAATGGTTGCGATGTGATCAAATCGAAATCACCCATTGCAAAAAGGAAAATTGTTTTGGAAGTGGCACTTGACAAGATCCCGGTTGCGATTGCGATATCGCATATTGTGGATTGGAGGGGTCAAGTGTTACAAATCAGCCCTGGTAGAGCCCAATGGGATGCGATATATTGCAATCGCAATTTGCAGTTCACTGAAGGGGAGCAATAGTATGGAGTGCCAACCCTAGTTCCATGCAGATTGTGATTTACGATGAGGCCCAATAAATAATGAACTTTGTTTAATAAGTTATCGGGTCTGTGCTTATCGTAGGGCACTTGATGTATGGGATTTGGTCTATTTGCCAATTGGAAAAATCAATGGGAAGCACCAATATTAAAGCCAATCATTAAGGATTAATACGTTGAATAGTTTGCTCCTTTTAAACATCGATCCACTCTGTCAAAACCATTGGGATCAAGACTACACCAATTCTTTATAGTATCCCATCATTTGAGGTTTAAATGTGAAAATAGCAGTGAGCTATTTGATAGTGGTTTTCCTATATTTGACAGGGATTTTTGTGGCAGAGACCCGAGAATCTCTGCCTAAAAACAAACTCGTGGCTATACTTGTCATCGATTGAGAATTGCCCAAGTATTGAGCAATAGCCACCCAGTTATTTAATGGACTGTACACATTAGAGAAAGGGGGGAGACTGACATGGAATATCGCACACAACAGTAACCCAACCCGGCCGCAAGCTGGGACCTTGCCTTGAGCATCAAGGAGGTTTCGAGGGGTCATAGAAAGCCCGATTATCCTAGTTGGTTATTTGGATAGGTGATTCTGCACGGTTTTTCACTAGGATGTTAGTGGTTTTGTCTGTCTCTGGAGCTAGACTCTCCATTTTTCTTCTATCTTCCATATTGGAGGTATAAGGGTGTTTATGTAAAACATGCTTGTAATTCTTCTCTTTTGATGCCATTTAATGAATGAACGCCTCCCCACTATTGAGCAGGGCCCGGAGATGTAGTCCAAATTGGATGAACTTCGTAATCAAATCATTGCGTCTTGATCTCATGCGTGATTATGTATTTTTTAGGTTTTTTTTATATTCTTATGTTCCATGGTTTTTTATAAGCTGTTTCATGTAATTTTGATGCATCTATAAGAAAAAAAAATCCTGGATCACTTAATAACAATATTGACAGTAATGTTATTTATGTGGCCTAATTTTATGTTACTTATATATGATTAATACTCATGTATATACTTCAATATGTTGTTGTATATGTTGTATCTAGTGTTCTTTTTCTTATTTTCAAATAAAAATCAATAATAATAATAATAATAATAATATAAAAGAAAAAATAAAAGGGGGGAAAATAATTTTTGTATTAAAGTTTCAAATGACTAAGATCTCATGTAAAGTAAAATGCATATCCCACATGATTTGACTGTTCAAATAAAATAAATTTATTATATAAGAGTGGGCCAACCCACTCTTTGGGCCAAGAAGATAAAGCACACATAACTTTCCACCTGCATCGATATGATATGTGTCATGATTTGTTTATAATTAACATGATGACACAAAAAAATAATGTTTATGTGCCAAGGTGCCCCCATGGGAGGGATACAGGAAAATCGTCGTTGCGGAAATCAATGAAGAAAATTCACCCTCATAGCACTTCCCTAGGATGCTTCTAACCACCATCAATGCCTCCAGGTGGTAAGCAGTTGCCTCCTCTGCAACATCTATACAAAAATTGAGTGGGTTATTCACATTAACACTCCACATCATGACTTCATCTACGCCATCCATCCATGTCATACCATCCATGTTGTATCTCCTGTGTCATCACTCCACATCCTCATCTCACGTCATTTACTGTATCATTTGTCCCCTCCATTAATTTAACTTTTTCCCTCCTTGCCTATAAAAACCACCATTTTCCTATTTCCATTCACCTTTTACTATTGTCGCCCCATAGTTTGTTGTCATCCACAACAACTATCAAATCACCACCCAATGTCTACCCCTTTTCCTCAGATTGATGAAGTGTCCAAATTTTGACTTGGCAGTGTGGAAGAAATGTCAAGATTTAATATCACCAACAAAAGGGGTGGAACTGGGGCCTTCCCCAAGCAAGCCTGCACAAGAATGTGAAGTGATTGCATAAAGTCAAAGCACATACTTTATTTTGGAGAAAGGTATTATGTTTTGTAATTTCAGGTCAGAAAATTTTAATTTTTAAGTTCAGTTCTTTAGTCCTCCTAAGGATCAAGTAGAACTAAAAGTAGTTTTGAAAGTAGTTCTTGACGGTTAACAACTTTGGTAACTATCCTCAATCTAATACTTCTTTTAAAAAGACATGAGGAGCCATTAGAGAGGGTTCCAAATTTCACCTCAGAGAAGAAACTTTTGTTGTGTAATGTATGAAGAATTCCTTGGAGTAATTAATAAAATCTATTGGTGATTCCAGTTGTTTGTAGAAAATTATGTCTTCTCTTTGTGTTTCTGTAAGTCATTATGTGTATTTCTTCATATGAGAATGTGTAAAGAAGGAACATGTCTTTAATAATAAAATATAATACTTTTGCTCAAGATAGCTTATAGTACTTATACATTTTCAATTAAAAGGATCTTAAAGAGTGCTCCATATTCTCAAAACTTCATTCTCTTAATCTTTCATAATTTTTTGCCAAGCTTGATGTACAAGATTCTGTAATTACAACCTTTTGCATTGAGATTTTTTACATTTGTTCATTCTATCTCTCTAGTGCAACTTCAAAAATAATTTCCACAGACAACTTGGCTATCTGGGGAAGATTTAGTTTGCCACCAATATTTTTTCCTCCATTACTTTATAATAAATAATCTCCGAGAAAACCAAGTGAGAAATGGTCAAACAAAGTTTTTCATTTTTTTCAATGCAGATGTCCTACACACTAACCTCTTTTTAGGTAGTGGTTGTCTCTAGGAAAACAACAATATCCACTATATGATAAAGTTGCATTAGTTTTCCTGGAGTAACCTATGGTAGGTGATGGGTCACACGAAGTTTATAACAATATGGCCCATGTTCAAATGAGAAAGACCATAACTTGATTTAGTACTATGAGGCCCTCGTATGGGGAAATACTTTATAAATTACCACAAAAGTAAAGAGAGATGAAAATATGACAAATAAATAATTTACAATTTTCATTTACCTATGCTAGAAACTTATAAAATCATTCATAAATATATTTTTCTTTATTTTAGTTAGTAGGGGTAAGGGGAATATAGTTGTATTTGTTGGAAAAAATCATTGTTCTAAAAGGAAGATAACTTCTTTGAGAAGATATAATGGGGGATCTTATGATAATTCTCTCCTCCTTGAGAAGGAGAAAGTGGTTATTTTATGAAAATTATTTGAAGTCGTGTTATTTATTTATTCATAGCCCTTGGACAACTAGAATTGATGGGGTATAGGTTATAGCAATGTTCCTATAACACATATGGAGTGCTACTACAAAGGGATTTTTCTAAGGGGCTTTAAAGTGGCAGTAACACCCAACTACACCCAATTCCTGCAACAAATATAAGTGTGATAAGATGATCACACTATTATATTGTGGAAAATTTCTTAGTAGCTTTATGTTAATCCTACATTGAATTTATAGATAAATTCTTAGTGATATTGGGATTTTTTTTCCTTATAATTATTATATTATAATTCCTACATAGGGTGCACCTATTTGATAAAATAAATTCCATTGGTTGGAAGGAGTGTTATTCTCAAATATCTATTTTGATCAATATTTTTTAGACTATGATGCATCACTAGAAAGAATATCCAAAACCCATAAAATTAAGGAATTTAAATACATTTTAAACTCTCATGAGAATTGTCCATAATATAAAATTAACATATTTGATTAAGGTAAACCTATTATAATATGTTAATAAAATGAAATGTTCATATACATATAACATTTTATTTCTGAAAAACTGCAAAGACTTTCCTTTCACCTTTATTTAGGCTAGCACAAACATTTCATGTCCATAGAGTTAAGGAATCGAAATGCACTAAAAGCTCTCATTTATTCTTTTCATAAAATAGTAATATGTTGAAGTGCTTCTGGATCCATTACATAATGCTTTTGTTTATTGTCATTTCAAGTCAACCTATGTCTCTCATTATCATCTTACAATCATTTTGATGATAAGCCACATAGATTGGCTCAAAGGTTGATAAAGAAAAATTGTCTGTGATAGATTTCATAACCACTTCAACATCACTGATATCACAGAAGTCTTAAATATCAAAACATAGTAATGGTGGAATATATAACAAGTAATTGCCTCAAAAGTTACAAAGATACACTCAAGAAATAGAAAATTTGGGAAGATCATCTCCCTAACAATAGAGTCAAAAATAAGCTCATAATTAAATTTTAGAATTTGAAATAAGTTACATAATTAAAAAAAACTTTTAATGACACAAATAATCATAATTTTTTTATTTATAGAATACAAGTAACTAAATAAATTTAATTACATTCAACCTGATGATGACAAACAAATATTCATTTTTGCTAAAACTTTACATGCACACAAAATTTGTAATAAAAAAAAATCTAATGTTACACCGTGCTTAATTTTAAATATAGGCTTTATAATAATTTTATTGTCCCAGCATGATTAACAACCAATAATTTCACAATGCTAATAACAATGAATGATATGGCAATTGGATCCTTTTCCTGGACCAAATCTAATCATTTTAAATGGTTCTAGGTAATACAACAAAATGCAAAAATATACTAGCGAAACAGAATTGCAAAACACCATTAACTGCTAGCAACATTACTAAAAATAAAGGTCTGTTCCCCACAATATCTCATAAATTCGAAGTTTTTCCCGGTCCCATAGATTGGTATGCTCTAACCGCATAATAAAAGGGAAAAAACTGCATAAACTTGATTCTTTCTCGGACCAAAGCTAATGATTCCCTTTGGTTTGTAGACCGATAATTTAGCCACATGAGAAAACATTTTAATGGTTTAGTAGCAAATTGTGGGCCTTGAAAACAAATAACATGATAGGATAAAAATTTAACCAAAAGCGCCCATTACCGGAATTGTGACATAGTTTTTCTTAGATCCAAGGAGCTTCGCAAACCCAAAATCTGAAACCATGGCATTCCATCTCTTATCCAAGAGAATGTTGCTAGATTTTATGTCACTATGAACAACCTTGGGCTACAACCCTTCATGTAAATATGCTAACCTGCACACATCCATGAATCTAAATTAGTAACAACAACATCTGAAAATGATACATAACCATTTATTTTTTAATTTTTTAATTTCTTAATTTCTTTCTAGTTTCAAACAATTTATATATATATTAGGACCAAAAAATTGAAAAAAAACAATAGAGAGTCCAACTATAGTAGCTCTCAATATTAAGAGATACTAAGGCATCCATTTTGGAGGTTTAGCAACTATTTTTTGGATAGGGTTGTTGAAATAATATATTATATCCATGGGCTATGGAAAATACAAATTTGATCAGAACAATGAAACTCTTAGTATAAAATTAGTGTTTCATTTATTCTCTCATTCCTAGAAAGTATGATCTTACTCATCTATCAACAAGGAGTTTAAATTTGAGTAACGTTTGCACTTGTACTCCACTTATGAACATTGAAAGGAGAAATTGAATCAAGCAAAGAAGGATAAAATTGACCCTGCCACCAAGATATAGTACAAAGTCCAAATTGAGTGCAATTGGAATTCTAACCATATAGTATGCCCCAATATTTGCAAAGGCACCCAAACATTTCCATCCACATTGTCTAACAATTCCTGCCAAGATGTTGAAATTTTAGAAAACATGACCTCTGAGGTAGGGTAGGTAGGTGTATTGGGGTGAGTGTGATTCTAGACTATTCCAGAACTGAAGAACTCTATGGGAAATATTTTCTACCGGATAGAACACCTTAGATGCCACCCAAAATGGTTGAGCATGCAAGTAGTGGCATCATGCCTGAAACATAGTCAACTAGCTCTCCTTCATTTATATAAGCATAGACCCATATATTTCGAATAGAGAATGAAGTAGTTCCTATCACGAGGTCCTCCATGGATTACATATAAAGTGTAACATGCACTGAGAACTGTGAATCAGGTGAGTGTCCAACTCCTAGTTGATTGGAAACTCGTTTACTGCAATTTAAAAAGCTATAATTTAAATTATGAACAAACTTTAAAGCTGGGAACTGAATATTCCTAGAAGAATTGATCTTAGTGAGATTTTTGAATCGGTTGTATCAACCTCACAGCAGCACCCAGACCAAAAGGGATCATATATGCAAGTGAACAGTGTTGAGGCTGCAAATAAGAAAACCAATCTCAGAACAAAATAAAATGTTTATTAGCAGTGGAAAAAAAAAAATGTCATTATGAAGCTTTATGTATAATAAATTCTCCATCCATGACAAACTCACACAATGGAGAGAACTAACATCTCAAGTTGTAGTTTAAGAAACAAACCAGAGAGGAAATTAAGCATTTCACAAGACTAGTACTGCAAGTTCTTGACAAACATGGAGGTCTTAACATAGAACAAAACATAATAACATGACTATGAATTTCATGTGTAATTTCGTACATAAATTGATTCGCACGGGATAAAATTTTAAAAAATTGATCACCTTGAAGCTTGTAAAAAGTAGTAGAATAAGCAAAAATAGAAAACAAGACTGAAGGAATACATGAATTTTTCAAATTCAACGACACTCTAGAGCCAAAGGAAAGGGACTTGTATGCTAGATAATCACTGAAGACGGAATAACCAGCCCAAGAAATTTATTAATATCACAGAAAGGTCCCCTTGAGAAGGATGTCCATGTCTTGTCGCATGCAGTGGAAACTGTAACATAAGGTGACAGACGTGCTACATTCAACCAATTGGAAATTTTGTTTTCCAATGGAACCCCTTTATTACGTAATCCAACTTTGAGTACCACTAACCAACAAACGGGGACATGCAAAAAGAGAGTTACTCCAGAGCATAACATCATTACATCATTGAAATCACGATACCCTGTGATTGAAGAAATTTAACAAAGGGCTGAAGAGCTGCATAAGCAAACAAACTGACAATCATCCATATTGCAAATTTCCCTTCTTCAAAATATATTAGAGGGTATTTCCCAAGGGATGCAAGAACCTGTCCCATATATGCGCATATCACTTCAAGTAGTATGCTCACATGAAAAAGGGAAAAAAATTCTCTATGCGTATGAATCCCATGTAAATGATATTGATTTTCTCCATAAGATTGTTCGTAATTTTTCTCTAATGCACTTCCGATTCCCATCTTTTTAGAAACGCAAGAGTAATGAAAGGAAAGTTGATCAGTCTATTGTTCAGGAATTTCAACGCTTAAAAGATTCATTTCTCATTTAGAACTAAACTAAAGTGCATTCACCTGCATATCATTCTACAAACAAAATGAACCTTATTAGCTCATATTTTAAGCAAAAATAACATTAAAGCTACATCAAGGCTCACTTTAAAGTTTAAACTGGAAAGTGAATTGAGATGGATTATGCACACTCTTATGCGATTGGATAGGAATAAGTAATCTTGCTTTACATCACACAACGGGCTCATTTGCAAAACTTATTACATAAAAGAACAAATTTAACTTTAGTGTAATATCAATCTGTACCAAGAACACCTAGTGTAAATGAAAATTTAACTTGCCACTTAGATAAATGCAGTTCCTCAAATAGGTCTTTAGATACTTTCAGAAGTAACATGCAGAATCTGCAGCATTTGATCCATATCCGTATTGGGTAGAATTCACATAAATTTCAAAAGAGAAAGAGGACGACCCAAATAAATTTATCCTGTGTTGGTGTAAGGTCATTGATATCATTTACAGTACAAGGTCATCGGGACATTGGTGGGTTTACGATCAGGGAATATCAAAAACAATATATCTAAGCAATAGTTTATTTTAACAAGGGAGCCACTGCTGTAGCTGTAGTCCCTGCCGGGTTGAGAAACTCGAGTCAGCAGTAATTTTAACATACTGTTAAGGAGAACATATATAGAAAATGATGTTGACCTTATATGTTTCTCATAAAATATATGCCACTGTTAGCGAAAACAGATAAAGAAACTATATTTCCGTCCAATTTGGGAACATATATAGAAAATGATGTTTAATCTTCACACATTTGTAAAAATGGTATCGCATATAAATAATAACATAAAATCTTTTTTGCCTGCGCCTTTAACTTCTCCATTAACATCTCAATTAGCTAAGATCTCCTCAACAAATCTTTGCACATTATCGGCTATTCCCAACTCATCTACACGTCTACAAGCTCTGATGGTGATTTTAATCTTCATAAGCAAAAGCTTTCAACGCAATTGTTATTTCAGCGTTAAATAATCAGGAGCTCAAAATCCTTCGATGTGCAACCAATAGTGTCTTAATAACTACCATAGTTGGTATTTCATTTTGGTTATAGTGTTTTGTAAAAATATTGTTTGACATTATCGAGAAAATAGGTATAAAGTGAGCGTGTAAACAATTAAACAATTTGAATAACAAACATTTGAGTATTTAATTCAAGGTTCCTAAACTTCGTTTTTATGACGTTGAGCAAATAAGAGTTATTTAATGATGCATAAGACTATTATTATTGATGAAATGACTCTACATATCACCCGCCTGACAGAGTCTACGTCATCTATATGGAAATACAATTGCATATACTAAATTGTTCGTTCATAAATAGCAAAAAAATCAAGTTTATGCAAATTCCCACAACTATTCTCGGCATTAAAGTTTCAGGAACAAAGTTTAAGCAAAAAATCAAGTTTATTACGTCATCTATATGGAAATACATATGCATATACTAAATTGTTCGTTCATAAAATAATTAGCAAAAACATCAAGTTTATGCAAATTCCCACAACTATTCTCGGCATTAAACTTTCAGGAACAAAGTTTAAGCAAAAAATCAAGTTTATGTGAATGCCGACAACTGTTCCGGGCTAGGCATTAAAGTTTCAGGACCAAAGTTTAAGCCAAAAAATCTGTTCCGGGAATTAAAGTTTCAGGACGAAAGTTTAAGCACCTAATGTCGGTAACTGTTCTGGCAAGTGAACGTGGTGAGAGACTAAATGAAACTTGTCTTCATGCCTGGGACGAAGACAACAACTTGGCGAGAGCAGCAGGAGATTTGTCTTTTTTTCTATGTGGTGACAACTTCACTGGAACTATAACATTAGACCATAGTTCCTAATTCAATTCCCTGAAGCCTGGGCACCTGAAGAAGCCGCCACCTGAAGCCTATTCACCAAAATAAGATTGAAGAACAGGAAGACTCAAGAACAGGAAAGGTGAAGGCTGCTGACTAAACACAAGGCAGGGTGACTGAACACGTTGTTGTGAAGTGATTAACACTGAGAAGAAGCTGACTGAGAGCACAAACACCTAGACACCTGGACTGCATGCAATCTATGTGTGTCTCTTATCTTATACCAATAGTTGTATTCCTGATTGATTGATCCTCCTAATAGATCACAAAGAAAGATAGGTTTGCAAATGAATTCCAACCCGATCAACGCAACTGGAGACAAATACCTCAAAGAAAAAACTTGTACACATGTACTGAAGTTTGGCCATTTCAAAGCAATGATGCCCAATGAAACTGGCACTTGCCGAGAGATTAGTGTTCCAAACAATACAAAAGATGAAAATATAAAAAAAAAACACGATCCACGGGTAGATTCAAAGAAACAAAGTCCAATAAAGAAAACATGGAGCCATTTGTGTTGACCTAAAACGAAAATTTTGATGGGATGACCGAACCATAAAACAAAAGATTGAACTAAGGATAAAACCAGAGAGACTTAAAAGAGAAAATTGTTTGTTATCTATTGCTCTGGCTCGTGCGTGCATGACATAGATTCAGAGAGAATCTGCGCTTGGGGTAGAGTTATGATTGCTAGTTTTTCTATATTTGTTCTACTAACACTATTCTATTTATGTGAACTTTGCTTACGCCTACTAAAAGCTCCACATACCAAATATCAGGCAACATTTGGCATAGGATAAAGAATCTCGGCACCGCAACCTTGGATGAATTTTTAGTCTGTTATTTTGGTAGTTGTCTCAAATTTTGAAGTTAATATTTTGACTCTGCCCATTGCATAATCAATTTTAGTCCAATGCCTCCTGAAGCTACTATGTATTTACGTAAAAAATATACTGAGTAGAGGAGGATTCCTAACAATAAGGATCAATCCCAGTAAGACTAGTTCCCCAAGAACCCAGGAAGAACTAATCAAACGACATGCATAGAACCTAAAACTAACCCATAGAGAATGACATCGTTCCCCAGTTTACCATAAGTTCAAAACACACCGAAGGACTACCCCATGGAACCATAACATAAGTAAACAAATATATCGAAATACAACCGTCAAGGGAAGTCACCCAAATTAAAAAAACCCTCCCAAGTTCTAACCAAAGAACTTAATCTTGTCTGCATGCATCGAAAATCTATTTAAAGCTTTACAATAACTAAAAAGTGTACCGACAGAGGAAACACACCTCAAAAGTTGTAATGTAAACCCAACAAAAGAATAAGACAGATATGAAAGAGAAATAAACTAATCTATTCTGCATGAATATAGACACCACTTTACAGTTACTATGGAGTAAAACAAATGCGTTATGTTCAATCCCATAACACAAATCCAGTTCTATGAGCCTATTCTTTAAAATAAACTGCAAAGTGTCCCAAAGATGAAACACACCTCAAAATTTATAATCTGAACCCAGCAAAGGACTAAAACAATTATAAGAGAGAAATAAAGTAACCTGCAACCCAGCAAAGGACTAAGACAAATATAAGAGAGAAATAAACTAATCTGTTATGCATGAATATAAGCACCACTTTAGATTTTTAATGGCTAAAACAAAACAAATGCATCTGATGTTCAAACTTCAATCGCCTAACCTAAATCTAGTTCTATGAGCCTGCATGGCAGCAAAACAATATGATACCAAAGCATGTAAGAGAAAACTTAAGAAAACATATATTTAGGTAAGGTGTTTATATGAGAATCATTCTTAGAATGGGAGTTTCCTTGATGCTACGATGAGGAAGAGGGTCATTCCTAATAGTAACAGGTGCAATGGGATTCCCCAATACTCCAAGTAGAAGATGAATATAAGAACATTTTTAAAGCTCTTCGAAGGACCTGAAAAACTTTGGGTACCTATTAGCTCACAAGTATTAAAAGAGTTTCTCAAAAATACTATAAAACTTTTATCAAATTTGGAGATGGGTTTGAAGCACAACTCTGAAAGGAAGAGAAACACCGTTAGAATCTTAATTAGTTAATTAATTGGGACATTACATTTATTGAACTGAAAAATTGGGAAGAGAATATACCATGGTAGGGCAGTCGTGAAAGATTTCATCTGTAAAGGACAACATAGACGAGGGTTCTCATATGGCATGTGCCAGAGCCGCTACCTGATATAAGCAGTCATCTTTAACACCATCACAGGCCCAAGATAATGTGAGCGTCAAACTGAAATCAAATTTTGAACAAATGTTATTTAACAGGAAAAAGAACCGAAAGACAAATTTCAAAAGGAAATGAAAAGGATAGACAAATACCAAACCTAGGTAATTTAGAAAAGAGATAGCCTCTGTGTAATTAAAATAGAGCTATTATATATGTTAATGTGCTTGTTTTTTTAATGTAATTATATATTTTATATTTAATAAGTTATATATATCAAACGTTGACCTTTAAAACTCATATCAAAATATTATTTAAAATAGTGATATAAATTAATAGCTATGTTGCATCTTAATATTTTAATCCTTACAAATAATTTAACATATATCGATATTGTGTAATTATTTTTAAATTCTCCATTATCATTGTTTCCATTCCTTAATCATATAACATTGGGCAATAACACTATACATGCAATTAAGAGAAAAATCAGAAAGAAAAAAAAATTATTTGTGGGGTGAATGTCTATGAAGATTTTAACCGATGATACTTTTACATGTAATATGTTAATATTGATTTTATTTTAGATTACCAATATCAATAATTATAAAAAAAATAATATAAGAGTATATATTTAAAAAAATATTTAATAAAATTATTGGTTCTCCAGATTTATTCTCACTTTATCATAGATATTAATTTATAAATATTTTTTGTTTTGTTATAGTATCTTGTTTTTATCAATACTACATGAAAAAAAAATCATAATTAATTTCATATAATGCTCATTAATATATCATTTTCTTTTAATTAAATTAAAATTGTCAAAACCCAATTCCAAAATAAACACACATATCAACATATTTATGTAAAATTATAATACATCTTATTTCTTAAAATACCTTTGTTACATGGCCAGCCATACTTCAGTGAAAGGCCAACCAGCCCGGGGATCTCGTGGCTGTCGAAAGCAAGAATCGCAAACCCACGAGGTTCGCCAAGCCAATTCTCATCCAAGTAGACGCTGAGATCGGAAATCAACCTCTTGCATAATCACATAATCATTGAAGTTGCCAATGCATACGAGGAGTGTAGCTCATCTCACGTAAGTTAGCTCAAAATTGGGTGGTAAATTGACTTGAGAGACGCGCAATCCCTGGCACCGGTCACTCTCGTGCTTGGTTTACTCGATACAAGAAAACTATCTATTTATATTGGTTAATGAGAAATTTATTAGCCAAGCACTCATGCACATCCCTTTGGCCTCATTCTGTACTTCTCAAGGACTCCTAGATTTCATCAAGGATCTTTAGCAAATTCTGTTTCAGCATCAAAAGAAGAATGAACATCTTAGCCGCATCGAACATCACATTCCTTGTATCTAGCAAACTGAGCTTCCAGTATCTAGTGTGAACGATGGTGGCTCTGTGGATTCATCTCATAGTTAGTAGCAGGAGGATTTATTTTTTTTTTGTTTTTATTTGAGAAGAATCTACAAACTTTACTGTATGTTTTAAGCTATTTAGAGTATTAGAAGTTTAAGGACACTGAGACCCATTTAATATTGATTGCTAGACTTATACTATTTTTTTAATAGATGGCATATCATGTAGTTAGTAGCCAAAAAAAATCCTTCTCAAGATATTGAATCCACCTGAACATTTGATTTTTTATTGTGACTTGCCCCGTCCGCCTAAACATTTCATTTCTCATTGTAATTTACTTTTTTCAAAACTGAATACAAAAATCCTCGCCAACTTTCAAAAAAATACCTTAAATTTAGTAACAATTTATAGTAATTTTTAAATATCTCACTATTCCTATTTTGAAATTTGGGTTTTAATAATTTCTCGATGTATTGAGA
>APFE030413990.1:57201-67965 GCA_000404065.3 Pinus taeda | reverse complement strand
TATGTATGTCTTGTATTAGATTTTAGTATCCAATATATATTTGGATAAAGAGAGTGAGAGAGTTCCTAGTATGCTAATAAGTTAATTCAGGGTTAATTTCAGGGTTAATATTATATATATATAGCATGGAGACTTAACTCAATTACCCCTCTTTGTTATTGAGAGGTTGTGGTTCTATTTTCTTGACATTTTTGGGATAAGATTCGTGACTGAGCTCTGAGCAAGTGATTCCATGAGGTGGATTTTCCTGCTACAATTATTTTGTGAATGTAGCTGTCACCCATTCTCTAGGGTGACGAAACAAGATATATGCATATGTATATATATATATGGAAAATATTAATAACAAAAATAATTGTTTTTAAATAGAGAGATATTATTTAATCGATATATATTTTTTATTTATGAATAAAATAAAGTTTTTATGGTGAAAATATTTGCTCAAAACCAAAATAAGTTTATCCTACTTTAGAATTAGTAAGAGCTAAGAGGAATCAAATCTCTTGAATGTAAAATTTAAACAATTATATACTAATCTTGTTAATTGTAATCAAAGAAAAAAATATTTTCAATGTAATTTTCAACAATTATAACATATATATAAATATATAATATTAAAATAAATATTCATATAATATTTAAATGTTACATAATACTAATCAAAAATTAAATATTAATATATATATATATATATAACTTAATATTTTACTTTCCTTCTAAATTAAAATTATATTATTTACTATATTTTGTTTATTAAAATTTATTTATCAAACATAACCTAATTAAACAATAGAAACTAAGCATAATAAAATATCTTTTTGGTTATTTCATAAATGATAATAGGTAGAGCTAGTATAGAGCTTTTCTATATTTTTAATGATAGAGATCAGGTTATATATATCTTCCTCCTTTCTTCTTTATTTTATTTAATGTGTTTGGCTTTTGAGATATATAAGAAGGGATTGAATTTGTAAGACATATTTTGGAAGATTGAATTTCCAATTAGTTGGATACATAGGAGTATGTTAACATAATTTTACGAATTTTGCTATTACTCTGAAAAAGAATGGGTTTAAAGATAAGTTAAAATTATCATTAAAGCACAAATACATTTACAAATTTTGAATTTAAAATTTATTTTTCATGTATTGTTTTTAAATATATTCCATTATGCACAAGCTATAAAAATAATATTATATTTGATATTTTTACGAAAAATATTTTATTATGAAATCAAAAATAATAATATACTTAATAACAAAAATCTGTTTTTTTTTTTTTTTCTTTTTTCTTCTCAGGTCGTTAATTGTTGTTTCTACAAAATAATCAGGGAAAATTTTTAAAGATGTAAGAACTTACTATTCCGTCAACGCAAATCTAAAATTTTGGAATATTTTGTGAAGATATTTAGATGTACAATGATTTTATATTAGTATATTAAAATTTCTTGTTTTAAGTAAAAATGATGGTGTATACATAAATTTGGCCAAACATTTATCATTTTAGAATTAAAATGAAATTGGTGAACATTTTTCAAAAAATCAAATGATAAATGAGGCCCAAATTTTATATATTTTATATGTAAATTTTTATAATTGAAACTGTTTTGAATAGAAAGTACCTATTTCAAGTTAATCTAACAATATTCAATCACTAACAATAAATCTCATGGTCAGAAAGCGCGAGTGATAACTTCCATCGAGTCATTGTTAGACTATTAACAATAACTACTGTTACATATCAAAAATACAAATTAAAAAAAAAGATTATAAATATAAAAATGAAAAATTTAATAGATTAAAGAAACCAAAACCTTTACAAAACAACTAATAATAAATTAATAAAAAGTTTAAAAAAACATGAACATTGCAAAAAAAATGAGTAATAACATTAAATAATAATAAGAATAATAACATTATTAGAAATTAATAATAGTTAACCATTAGAAATTAGAATAGTTAATAATATAGAGTGACTCTCAAATAGCTTTGGCAAGTGACTTTGCTAATGGTTGGAGTTTTTTGTTATTAGTTAGGGATATTTATTTTCATAGGTTTGTATTTCAATTTATTAGTTGTTGGTTTTTGGTTACAGCAACTCATGTAAATATATTCCAAACACGGAAACTCCAAAGGCAAGAGTTGGTGATGGGACTTGCTTTCTTATTGTTTGTATTTTCCTACACTACGGATGTATGAGTGGTACCTCTATGGATTTGAACAAGAATGAAACCCTTGCAAATAGATTACAAACACCAAAACTCCAAAAGCCACAATTAGTGATGGGACATGCTTTTCCTACTTCTTACTGAAAATTTAGTACTCTTGATTCTATGAGATAAACCCTATTTTTATTAACCATTTTCATTCCCCTAAACATATTTTAAATCCCTTCTTTTTATTCCTTAACAAACTGACATTGTTAATAATCATAAAACTAGATTTTTGTAATGCTTCGTGAGGGACTTCCCAACAAAGTCCTTGTCCTAATTATTTATAGAAATCTGCAACTCATGTTTCATGTTACCTTGTTCCATGATATATTAAAAATACAGTACATTTGAAAAATTAAGCTCAAAATGTTTGTATTATGCGCTGCTATGAATGAAGAACTCGGGTATTTCGTATAAGTTACAAAACACTTTGCAAAAAGATTGTCCTTTAACAAAATATTACCAATTTACTATACTATTAATCTTGTGTAATTATAGCATCGCTATTAATCTATAGAATCCTTTTGTTTGTTCGAAAATATACACAACCTTAAACAACATTACCATGAACATGTATACGCTGAACAATCCTTCCTACATTTTACATAAAATTCACATTTTCCTCCTTTGTTAACTTGAACTTCCGATTAGCCAAGAAATAAATTTTGGCATGGTAACATTACATTTTCTAGTTTGCAAACTTGAACTGCGATTAGCCAAAAAAAAATAAATCTTCAAAATCCGTTAGGATAGATGGATGGTTTTTAACGTTATTATATTATCTTGTGAACTATATGATAATCGACCCAAAAGGTTTGGTGCCTTCAAAACAACTAGACTCAAAATCAAAATCAAAATGTTTATGTTATGGGCTCCTATGAATGAAGAACTCAAAAATTTCGTATAAGTTACATAATAATGCAAAAGGGTTATACTTTAACAAAATATTATTCATTTACAAAACTATTAATCTTCTGCAATTATATCATCGTTATTAATCTATACAAACTTTTTATTTGTTCGAAAATATATACCACCCTAAACAATAAAACTATGAACATGTATATGGTGAACAATCCCTTCCTTTTTATTTGTTCGAAAGTATATACAACTTTAAATAATAAACCATGAACACATATATGGTGAACAATCCCTTCCTCGCACTACTACACCAAAAACACTTTTAAGACATTTTTTTAATACAAAAGAAATATTTTGTCTTAAAAAATATCTTTATATTTTAGTTATTTTACATTAAAATTTAATATCAATTGAATTGTCTTAAATATAAAATTTAAGAAAAAAATATTATGAGACAAAATTATTTTAAGACAAAACTTTATATTTAAGACAAAAATAGTTTAAGACAAAATAATTTAAGACAAAGGCAGTTTTAGACACAAATATTTTAAGACAAAACTTTATATTTAAGACAAAAATAGTTCAAGACGATATTTTAAAACAAAAGCAGTTTGAGACAAAAATATTTTAAGACAAAACCTTATATTAAAGACAAAAATAATTTAAGACACAAATATTTTGAGGCAAAACATTATATTTCAGACAAAATTAGTTTGAGACAAACATTTAAAGAAAAAACTTTATATTTAAGACAAAAACAATTTGAGACAAAATTATTTTAAGACAAAACTTTATATTTAAGACAAAAACAATTTGAGATAAAAATATTTTAAGACAAGACATTATATTTAAGATAATGGCCACTTGAGATGAAACCTATTTAATACAATTAACAATTAAGACACAAACATATCAATTTAAGGCAACATTATCTAACAACTGCAAAATTGACTATCAGAGTGCACCCTAAGTCCGCCAGCTTCCAGGGAACAATGTCTCTCTTGCAACTATACCGACGTTGTTATTTTACTTACCATTCACGTAATATTATATAAAGAAAATAATTTGTTGGTCTCCTTGTTTGTGGCGGTAGTCTACTAAGAAGAACGTGACAACTTTTACTGATAAGATGTCTCAGACATTAATTCCTCTTCTATCCGTTTCATATTTGATGATACAATTAGAGACAACTTGTTTACTATTCCATTCGACACTGTTACATGTAGGGAGATTTAAAGACAATTTTTTAAGAGAAAAGAAATATTTTTTCTTCAAATTTTCAATACAATGTGCTAGTAAAAGAGGTAAAGGTAAAGAATTAGGGGTCTGTGTAGTAGCATTCACCAAGTGGTTGGTTTACAATTCTTGTGAAGTTATATTAAACAAAGGAAAAACATCCCTGAGACACATAGCTACGAGACAGGTGAGGCAGGTTGGGGTTCGTGTGAAGAACCTGTATAAGCTAGATGTGGAAGATTATGTTGCATTAAGCACTATCACGATGTTGATGAAATTTGGCACATAATACTTGGTCATTTACATCATGGTACCTCGACTATTATACAACAAATAACCACTAGCCTCCATAAAGGAGCACTTAAGTAGTAAGATGTATGCAAAAGATGTAAATTCTGGAAGTACATAAAATCCACATTCCATGATTGGGACAAAAAAGCACATGCATTCCTAGAAAGGATCCACTATGATGTTTATGGACCTTTCTCGACAACCTACACTGTTAGACGCAAATATTTTGTCATTTTTATTGATGACTTGTCATAGAAGTGTTGGATATTCTTCATGTGGAAGAAGGATGAGACATTATCCAAGTTCGTAGAACTCAAGGCACTAGTTGAAAAAGAAGCTAGCAAGAAGGTGAAGTCTTAATTGTAGTGCTCGAAAATTTTGGCCTGCACTTAAATTTCAGAGCCTAATATGGATATTGTGATCGATCATTATTTAGTCACTTATTTTTACGTTGATCATGATCTCAATCTCTCCTTTTTTATCTTAAGAGTCATTCATGCTTTTATTTTTGCATAGAATCTATCATCTTTGGGCATGTGGGTTATCGTTTCTCATGCAAACGAAGGTTTTTTTTATTCGAGTGGAAATATTTATGAGAATGGGTTGTCCTCACCACATAGACATGTTTCACACTCATTTCACACAATCTATAATCATCCCCAAGTTGATCACCGGAGCCGCACTTGCTATAAGATGCCACAAACATTGTTGCATTAAGAAAAGTATGTATTATATGTTCTGAATGGTCTATGTTGTATTGCTAAGTTTTCAAGTGTGTGATAGTAGTCAATTTTTATCACTGTTCACATCAGTTCCACTCCTCCCACACTTAGCCAAATTTTGAAGTATCCTTATCAACCTAGCCTCAACCAACTTTCCTGAACTACGCACTTCACATATGTAACCCTCAAGATTTTCCCTTGCCTATTGGAACTGTGCAACATGCACAAATCCCAACCTCCCTTAGCATTCAAAACTATGGAGTGGCTTCCTCCAATGTCCTTCCCTGAGCCAAAACCCAATGTCTCCAGAAACTGTGCAGTTTTGTACCTTGATTACCCTATTTGCCTTGCATCCTGAAATTTCATAGACGTGTACTCCCACGACTTCATTCCATAGCAGTGCCTTTAATTTAGCTAAAAATTTGTGAATGTGTCCTCCGAGGGCCTCATCCTGCAATAATCATTGCTCACTGAAAATACACAATTATCTCTCTCAGGGGCCACAAAGAAAGATGACATGATAGATGACTCTCAAGGAGCTGAGGATAAAAATAAGCAGACCAAGGAACCTAATATATGCTAGAATATGAAGACCGCATGATGACTCCATCTGATTGCATAACCCTTTGGAGGCTAGGTATGGAAAACAAAGCACATCTTTTGAAATACACCTCTTATTGTAGCTTAAAAGTTTTCTTATCATTGTCGTATCATTCTCTCTTCAATGAAATGCATGGTTGCAAGAACTGAAAGTCATTCCATTGTTTCCTCTACATGTCTTGCTATATTTCACTTGTTTATTACATAGCTTAGAAGATGAAGATAAATACCACTTGTTTATTTAAGCTACAGAGGTTGTGACCAACATGATCTTATGACTAACTAGGCATGATGCAAGGCATCCTAAGTGGGATGAAATATGTTTGATGATATGTATATAGTTAGTACACTCCTTTGCATTAAGCCTTGATTTATATCTTGCATGTACCCTCACTACTTATCAACATTGGCTACCTACTACTAGTTATCTCTTAGCTATTTCCTCACAAAGCAGGTGTAGGAATTTCCTTCAACATGATTTATTCAAGGCTCTTCATAGAAAGTATAGAGCTAATTGTAGGAGATGTGGAATATCACTATCAAACTCTTGAAAATACTTTTCATGTTTAAACCTATTCAAACGATTAAGTTGCCACTCAACAACATTGCCAATATTGGGAGACTCAAGGAAGATCACATCTCTAGATATTATAAACTTCTTATTCACTTCATCATAGAGATGATATGCTTTGGAGGTATGAGTACCGAAAGAAGATACATTTGTGACTCCTTGCACTGAGTTTTTTATTTGTTGCGTAGGTATGAATGCATAACACAAGGAAGCAAAAACCCTGAGATGTCTCATAGAAGGAATGTAGCCATACCACATTTCATAGGGAGTCTTGTTTCTAATAGCAAGAGATGGACACCTATTCTTTATATACACAACAAATAGAACCAGATCAGCCCAAAACCTTATGAGCTCAACATGTGAACTATGCCAAGTTCATAATGAAAGTAATACATTTCAGTGAACTATGTGATGAAAAATGCAACAAGAAATTATCAATTTGATTTTTCATTGATTAAATTGAAAAAATTCGAATTTCCACATCAACAGACAACTTGGACGATGTTAACTTGTGTGACATGGATTGTGTCACCTATTTTACTCAATAAATTCAAGGTGGAGGAGTTAGAGTTTAGTTCTGCATATGCGAATGCTAATTTGTAGCAATAAAGGTCAATTATCTCAGGTTGTTGTCAGTTAAACTATTTATAACTTTTGGAGGAACTAGTGGAAGGTAATATAAGCAACGAAACTTTAGTCAAACTCAATGATCATCTAGTTAAATGATCAATCTATTAAAAATATTTAGGATATGTAGAGAAGTCGAGTTCCATAAGATTGGTGGAGATTTTAAGGTAGTTTTAATTTCTTATAGCTCATAGAGTTGCAAGAACTTACTATAACCATAGTGGAGGAGCTAGCTTGAGTAGGATCTTCTTGTGAAATTGGAGAGGGAATGATTGTTGGTAGCATTAACAACCTACCAAAAATTTGTTTTGCACCACACTTCAATGTTTTAGGCAAATTTTTTGAGGGTGGATAATTTTTTTTGATGCCTTTTGGTCATGCACATCGTCACTAAGTATCTTAGGAGCTTTGTAATAGTTCCTTGCATGCATGTCCTCACTAAATATGTTTTGGGATGTCTGTAATAGTTCCTTGCAAATTTTTGTTTGTCAAGGCTTAAATACTTATGATCTTAGGTGCTCAAAACTGTCTGAGAGTTTATGGCACTCTCCAAATCACCATTCCTAAAAGGATCCAACAAAATTACTTGAGAGGAAGATGAGAAGGGCAGACTCTTATTGGTAGTAGCCTAGAACTAGTGGAATTCATTGGTCCCAATGATTTTAGAGTTGTAATAGTATAGTTTGGTGGTTTCGATTGGCTGAGGTTGGTCTTGTATTGAACTGACCTTAAAACACCAAAGTGACTTGTTATCTACTAAACTAACCAATTCTGAAAAATGTAGCACAGTGTAGCTAATAACCACCAAATATTATTTTTTCAATAAAATTACATAAAAGGAAAAAAAATATCTTAACCCCAAGGCCCTACAAAACCTAACCGGAGTAATTAATGGTAATATTTAATTTTAAAAGTTAAAGTAAAAGTTGACATTGTCCTTACCTTTCCTTTTGAAAAGGAAATATAAGGATAACATCAACTTTTACTTAGATTATCTAAGTAAAAGTTGACATTCTCCTTACCTTTCCATTTTGAAAAGGAAAGATAAGGATAACGTCAACTTTTACTTAGATTAATTGTTTAGGGTTGTTTTAGAGTTGTTCCAACTTCATTCAATTTTGAGAAAGTCAAATTTTAGATCCCATTCAAAACTTAGTGGTGACTGTTTGAACCGCTTCTTTATAATGAGTCCTAGACTTTGACTTCCAATTTTTCATGTGCGTTTATTGCATAATCATATTCTTCATGATATTTTGCAATAGAAGTTGATCTTTAATCCATTGGAAGCACTTGACCTAGCTTAGGGAACCATTAGCTACCCCTCCCAAGTTGCTCCTCAACATTGAAATTTTCTTTGGAAGAAGGAATTCATTTTATCCATTAGATCATTGTTTTCCACCGTGATAGTCCAACAACACCCCTACTAGCATATGCTTGACAATCCATCTCATATTTACTATCTACCATATAAAAACTCTTAAATATTGTCTCTCCAATATAAAAGAGGAATAACTAGAAAGTGCCTTCTTCAACCTCTTCTCAACCCACAATATGTTTATCTTCTCTCTGTGCTTACACTCTAGTCTTCTCACAACATTAGAATCCTGAATCTTAAACACGGTTTCATGATGTGCATTCATAGAGGCATAATTAACCCTCGCTTTGCATCAAATTAACCTCCTAGAATTCCCTTTACCTTTAAATGCAAGCATTTATTTTCCTTGGGGAGGATTGTTAAGCTTCCCATCCCTATTTCATCTCCCTGTCCTACCATAATGAAACTGATCCAAAGGACCCATCTAATGAGGAGTGGGAGGTTCTGAAGCTTTGCTGGAACAATTCTTGACCACCATGTTGACTAGGCTTCCTTAACAGTAATACCCTACCACTTAACTAGAGATGGAACCACTAATAAGGTTGATTGCTAGATTTCTTGTGGGATCTGGTAATCAATAAATAGGTTGGTACTAGTCTTGTTGTTGCTTTTGCAAAGACAACACCAAAATGGGTCGTGTTGTGCTCATTTGAGAACGTTATCTCCTCTGGGAATTTTTTTTCTAGGTATGGTCCACATGAGAAGTCTATTCCTGGGGGGCACTTTGAGCTTCCACAAATGCTTCCACCAAGAGTCGATGGCTTGTGGTCGACGAGATTTGGCTAGCATAAGGTAGCCTTCGTTAAGAGTGTATTTCCCAAGTTTGGAGAGCACCCATATTAGCTCATGTCCACCTCCACCTAACTAGATGTGAGCTTCAATAAGAACCCCAATATAGGCATTCTATTGTTATGCCCATTGTTGTGGAATGTTCAGTCTATGGGCCAATTTCCATGTTTACTGAAATAATGTTGTATGTTTGGGGTCCACTGTCTAGCCAATATGGGTAATGTTTGGTGCTCTGAGAAAGTTTCTGAGCTCAACCAGCAACCTGTGAGCATTCCCTTAGCCAATCCATGGGTCTTCTCCAATCCTCACAACCATTCCAGATTAAATTTTCCAAGTAAATGAAGAAAGACCCCAATAGCCTTTAATGTCAAAAACTTCTGCTTTTTGCATTTCTGGGTCCTTTCATCATGTAAGGAAAGCTGAGGGCTACTCAGTGAAGGATTTTTCGTAGGGTTTGGAAAGTCCAATAGACGCTTAGATGAGAAAACCCCAGAAATGGGAGGGATCTCGGTAAAATTTCCTAATGGGGTAGCCGAGAAGGGCAGTGCTGGTTAACACCCAAGTGCACTAGCTACGGGCTCCCTAGATTGAGCAGCAAAGGGGACACAAGAGCTGGTGGAGGGTGGAAGAGAGGCTAGACATGCCGAGGTGATCTGATTCTCACCCTATGAGTGACCTCAGTTGAAGACTTAATAAACAAAGGTATTACAGAAACATGTGCTAGTGTGTGTTCTGTGTGATTGAAACAACAGATCTATTAGGTTGCCAATACACACACATTTTGAATGGAAAGACGACAGAGTAATACAGTAAGCAATACTAGACACAAACAATTTTTAATAAGGATTTCACCCTAGTCTCTAAGGCTACGTCTCTTGTCCAGCTTTAGTGGTCGCCTTGTTTTATTGTGTCTTTAAGAAAAGAATTACAAATGCAGGGACTCAATATGAGTTCTCCTGAAGCAGATTGTTAAGAATTTACTGCACAAAATAAATAATTACTAAGAGGAATAAATATAAAATTAACCAGCAATTACCATAAACACATAAATACACGTGTTTATCTGGGAAAACCCCAAATCCGGGGAAAAACCCGATCATAATGAAATTTCATTATCCTTGGCCAAAACCCTGGCCAATCCGGCCAAGTGAGCCTTCACCGCTCACTTCCAGGCCCTTGCATTACAATGAAGTCCTTCCAGCCTTTTATAGGCTCCATTACATATAATACCACGGGCAGAATACCATGGGTGCACAATACCATGTGCCCCAAAACCATCACTATTTAACCTTGTCAACTTTTGACTCTATCCTGAGTCAAGTTTACCTAACAATTTCCCCCCTTAAACTTGACTTGGGGTTCCTTGACTAACTCCAGCCAAACCTGCTAAGTGAGACAATCCCGCTCACTCTAGCTCTTACCACCCTCAAAGTTTTTACTCGGGGTATTGTTAACCTGACATCCCCCCTATCACCTAGGT
>APFE030413990.1:33194-55199 GCA_000404065.3 Pinus taeda | reverse complement strand
CCGCTCACCTCTAGGCCATGCATTACAATGAAGTCCTTCTAGCCTTTTATAGGCTCCATTACATATAATACCACGGGCGGAATACCATGGGTGCACAATACCATGTGCCCCAAAACCATCACTATTTAACCTCATCAACATTTGACACTATCCTGAGTCAAGTTTACCTAACACAGATTTTTCTTGGTAGGGTGGTTCTTGAATTCCCCAAGGCACTTGGAGTACACAAACTCTTATTCTTCCTACCTGCTCTGCGACTCTCGGTCTACAGTGGAAAGAACTAACTATGATGCTCAATCCGGACAGATTCCTATATGGAAAGGCTTCACTCTTCAAGCTCTTTGGTGCTCAATGTTGCCTATGATCAGTTCGGTCCTCTATCTCCTCTGCTTGGCTTTACTGCTCTCAGTGCTCAGTCCTCCTCTCAGGGTTCATTGTTCACTGTCTCTCTTGGTCGCTTGGACTCTTCGATTTGAATCTCTCTTCTGATCTCCCGTTCACTGTCTCTGCTCATGGCTTTAGCCATTCGACCTCTGTGTTTGTTCATTTCCTCTCCTTCCTGCGTCGGTTCGCCTGTCACCTGTGTGCTTGGAATTCCCTGTTTGGCATCAGCATAATGCTCAGGAAGTAGCCACATGTCTCCATCAGAACTACAGCAGCCCGCTTGTTAATTCATTGCTTTCTCCACCGTGGAAGTCAATGGATTCCAAATCCTCTTAAATTGCGGCTTAATCCCCTACCAATTCCGCTTTGTTTATCAGGCGCAATCTCAACCGTCCAATCTGGGCTCCTCCAGATCCAACGTCATTTGCATGTCAAGCACGGTTGACTTGCTCAACTAAGAATGCGCGATCGTGGTGGTTTTTCTCTCTCCTCCACTGCCACACGTCGATCGCTGATTGTGATCGCTCTGCTTTCTCCAAAACCGCTTACCTTTCAAGGGCGTCCCGATCAAATCACCGGTTTCTAGGCCGTGGGTCCCACCATTGTATGTTGGCACTTTTTACCTTTTTCCACCTGCGGTCCCTGGCTCCCAACGTGACCAAACACTTAAGCTCTACCATTTCGGCGTTTTTTGCCCAGCGATATGCATTGGTACTAAGAGCCAACACGCATCGAAAACCAGCTCATTTTCCTGATTCGGGGCTCCCAGGGGCTATTTTGACCTCCTGCGCAGTCTCCATGGGCCTTGGTCAGTGCACTTTGACTGAGGTCCTCGTCGTTCCATGCCAGCTTTAATGGCCACTGGTTCAGGGTGTTTTCGACTGTAGTTTGGATTCTTCAAGGATTTGTTCAACCTGTTTTAGTCACAGTTCTATCACAGTCATTTATGGATTCGATTTGGATCATGACCTCCCAACTGAAAGTCTTTTGGACCACCAAAAGTTGGTTTTCTTCAAGCATCGACTAAGTGAGGAAATTGTTGCCTCACTTGTCCAATCTCAATCCACTTTGCACTGCTCAGCTTCGAACCTTTCAGCCCAATCCTAAGGTATTCCACCTGTCCACTGTGCATCGTCCTCACCTTCCTGTCCAGCAATGTGTCTTCCTGTAACTCATTAAGGTATTCAAGTAGTAGGTCATCAATAGAAGGTAATTGACTCTGCTCCTCAGGGTCCTCAATCATTGAAGGTTCAAACAACCTCAAACAGTTTGCATTTACGACTGAGTAGATGTGCATGTAAGCTGGTAGATCAAGGCGAAAAGCATTGTCACGAATCTTCTCAAGTATCCTAAAGTCTCCATACCTGATAGGTTTTAGCTTTTTACCTTCACCTCGCATTCTGTCCTCGCTGATATACAGCCACACTTGGTCTCCAACTTGGAAACTATGCTCCATTAAATGCTTATCATGCCTAGCCTTGTACTTGGTCTGGCTCTTTTCAACTATTCCTGTACTGCCTGATGGATCTCCTGGATCTGTTCAATGAACATAGCTACCTTGTCCACATCACTGTGCCCATCAACCTTGGTATCTTTACCACAGACAAAATCCAAGGAAGAGCTTGGTATGAAACCAAAATAGGTCTCAAAAGGAGATCTCTGTGTAGAAGAGTGTTTGGCTTATTGTAAGCATGCTGCACATAGCACAAGTGCTCATCCCAAAGCTTAGGATGTTTGCTTCAATATCCCCTCAGTAGCTGGATCACCGTCCTGTTAAGTACTTCTGTCTGGCCATATGTTTGTGGATGAAAAGTTGTGATTTTCTTTAATTTGGTGTCCATTAGTTCCCATGGACTTGACCAAAACTTCCCCACAAATCAGGGGTCTCGATCAGATATAATAGAAGTGGGTAATCCAAAATGAACCCATACATGTTCAAAGAACAATTTTGCAGTTTGTTCAACTGTAATCTGTTTACTACAAGGTACTAAAATAAACATTTTGCTGAACCTGTCAACAACAACATATAGATAGTCATGATCTTTCCTAGATTTAGGCAGTCCCCCAACAAAACCCATGGAAATTCTTTCCCAAGGGTGAGAAAGAACTGGCAAGGGAGTGTACAAGCCTAGTTTCCTGTTGTTGTGCTTGCTTTTAGCACACATAGCACACCCCTTTACATATCTAGAGATTGTCTCACTCATTCTCAGCCAATAGCAGAACCTTTTCAGTTGTGCAACTGTTTGACTTACCCCAAAGTGACCTGATATCAGAGAAGTGTGGGCTTCCCTAATTATCTTTACTCTTTTAGTTTGTGGAATGCAGAGTTTCCCACAATGATATAAGAGTCGGTCCTTCACATGATAGCCCAATTCTTCCACTCTTTTGCCTTGACTCAAAGTTGCATACACATCTTTAAAGTCCATGTCTTGAGCATACTATTCTATGTAGCTTTCATGCATCACAGAATTATCCTTAAGTATGGTAGATGCATTTATAATGGGTCTAGATAACATATATGCAACCTTCTTATGCATGCCCTTTTTATATCTGATGACTAAATGGAACTGTTGTAGAAACCCATCCATCTGTAATGTCATGATTGTTGCAGCTTAGTTTGGAAGTGTAGATATTGAAGTGGTTGATGGTCAGTGTGTATTACTGTCTCTTTGCCCATTAAGTAATGTTTCCACTTTTTCACACTCTGAACTAACACATACAATTCTTTATAATAGGTAGGATAGTTAACCACTACAGGATTAAAAGTCTCAAAAAGATAACATATGGGTTTATTGTGCTATGTCAACACTGCTCCCATGGCATAGTCACTGGCATCAGTTTGGATCTCTTTGTAGATCTGGCAGTGCTAGTACAAGGGTTTTACTAATTTTTTATTTCAAGGTGTCGAAGGTTTTATGTTGTTTGCCTACCCACTGAAACACCTTGTTCAATCCTGTCAAAGCATGTAACGGAGCTGCAATTGAGGAAAAATTTGGAATGAACTTCCTCCAATATTGGGCTACTCCTAAGAAGATTCTCACTTTTGTAGCAGACTTGGGCATAGGCCAGTTTATGATGGCTGCCACTTTAGAGGGATCTATTTTCAATTCACCTCCCCCTACTATATGACCCAAATAATTTACAGAGGTTTCTCCAAATTCACATTTAGAGAGTTTAACATAAAGTTTTTCTCTTTTCAAAACATCTAATGTCTACTTAACATGCTTTAAATTTTCTTCCCACATTTTACTGAAAATCAGAATCTCATCCAGATACGCAATAACAAAATCATCAAGAAAAGGTATGAGTACATCATTCATTAATCTCACGAAAGTAGAAAGGGCATTGTTCAAGCCAAAAGGCATAACCAGCCATTCATACAATCCCTGCTTTGTTTTGAAAGTAGTCTTCCATGCATCTTGCTCTTCAACTTTCACCTGATGGTATCCATTGTGCAAATCCAGCTTGGTGAAATAAACAACTTCCTTCAATTGATCTAACAGATCATCTTTGTGAGGAATGGAATAACAAGTTTTTATTGTTATCTTATTCAGTGCTCAGTAATCAATGCACATTCTCCACGAGTGATCTTTCTTTCTCACCAAAATGATTGGTGACCCACATGGTGATGTGCTAGGTCTAATGAACCTTTTCTCAAGCAAATCCTACACGTTCTTCTTGATTTCAAAATTATCTAAAGCGGACAACCAGTACATCCTAATGTTAGGCAAAGGAACATCTTTCTGCAAAATAATATCATGTACTATTCCCTTTTTGGCTGGCAGACCTTTAGGTTCTTGAAATAAGACATCATACTTTGAAACAATCTTTTATATATCAGTTTGACGATCAGCATCATAGCCTTCAAATATTTTGGTCTTATCAGGTGTCTTTTCCTTTACAACCATCAGTAATAATTGTTTGCATGAATTTATCATTCTTTTTATCTGTCCTGAGATTATGAAAGTGTAATTATTCTTGAGCTTGTGATCTCTTACAAAGTATTCGATTCCATCTTTAACAAGTAGATACTTGTTCTCATCTCTATAGAAAATAGTTTTTCTATCATACAAGTAAGGACTTCCTAAAACAATTCCACATATATCGAAACGAATTACATCTAACCCAACCTCATCTACAAATGCTGACCCAAAAGAAAACTTGAGTTTGCACTGTCTAGTCACTTGTAGTTGTGATTTATCATTCAACCATCCTAATGTATGGTGTCTTATGAGGTGTAGTTGTTAATCCCAATTTCTTTACAATTGCTTTAGAAATTAGATTTACTTGTGAGCCACTATCAAAAAAAGTATCAATCTTTTGATTTTTGGAAATGACTCGAATATGGAAAAGCTCATGTCCTTTTCTCTCATGTTCTTCATGAATAACAGATTAAGTAGAATTACTACTATATGCTTCATAATTCTTACCTTTTATACCCGTGGCTGCAATGATTCTTTCATCTCTCGAGTCTGACCCCAAAGTTTTCTGAATAGCTGCAGCAGTCTTCTTCTTCATTTCGTCAGACTCCTTAGGCCTCAGCTCTGGATGCAAAATCCAACAATGCTCATCATCATGCCCCTCCTTTTTATAGTGAGTGCATGAAGCTTTGCCTCTTTATGCAGTGTTAGCCTTCCTTGCTTTCCACTTCTGCTTTCTTTTCTCCTTACTCTTGCTTAAAGTGGGTTGGGATGGTCCCACAACTTCTGGATTTCCATTCTTTCCTCTAGCATCTAGATGAGTAGCTTGTACAAATACCCCATCTACACTAGTGGGATTAAACGTCAGGATGGTATGCCTCATGTAGCTGTGTAGACCACCAATGCACTTCAAAAGAGTTTCTGGTGAGTCTAATGAGATTCCCAACATCAATGCTCTCTTTCTGAATTCTTGAGTATACACTTGCACACTTTGCCCTTTCAACTTCCGAAGAGTTTTCCCACTCATCATGGCTTCTTGCATGTAGACCAATGGATATAAATGCTTTCTGGTGGCAGAGACAAAGTCACTCTAGACAGAGATGGTCTTACCATGCTTCTTCACATCAGCTTGGTTTCTGCCCTCCCACCAAACGAGGGTAGTTCCTCCCAGGCATAGGCTTGCCATCTGAATCTTACTCCTATCTGATTCTATGTTTTGTACCCTACAAGACACATCAATTATCCTAATCCAATTGTCCCACTTTTCAGCATTTAGCTCTCAATCATATATAGGCAAATCAAATTTGACATGAAATTTAATCAAGGATGCCTTCTTGTTATGCGCAGGGCTACTAGGAGGTGTAGGAAAGTTTTTCTTCTTTTCCCTTTCCTTTAGATTTGTCATGAGAATGAGATTCATCTTCTTCTTTATCTTGTTTAGAGCCTGATGAATCCTCATCCTTATGCTTTCTAAAGTTCCTGTACATTTCTTCTACCATAGACTTCATAGCTAGGAAACCTTCTACGAACTAGGGGTTTAGCCCTGTAGAACCTTCTTCTGACATTGTCTTCCGAGAATAAACTCTCCCAATTTCAAGATTAGATTCCACCAACTCTCCTTCTCCTAATTTGAGCTTTGATCTAGTGATCATTCATAGCTAAACCAACACAAGCTTGTCTAACCTTACAGCCTAGAGCTCTAATACCACTTGATCTGATTCTCACCCTATGAGTGACCTCAGTTGAAGATTTAATAAACAAAGGTATTACACACTCATGTGTTGGTGTGTGTTCTATGTGAAGGAAACAACGGATCGACCAAATTTCCAATACACATACATTTTGAATAGAAAGACAACAGAGAAATACACTAAGCAATACTAGACACAAACAATTTTTAATAAGGAGTTCACCCTAGTCTCCAAGGCTACGACTCTGGTCCAACATTAGTGGTGGCCTTATTTTATTGTGTCTTTAAGCAGAGAATTACAAATGCAGGGACTCAATATGAGTTCTCTTGAAGCAAATTTTGCTTGGTGGGGTGATTCTTGGATTCCCCAAGCCACTTGGAGTACACAGACTCTTATTCTTCCTAGTTGCTCTGTGACTCTTGGTCTATAGTGGAAAGAGCCAACTGTGATGCTCAATTCGGATAGATTCCTCTATGGGAAGGCTTGATTCTTCAAGCTCTTTGGTGCTCGATGCTGCCTTTGGTGAGCTCTTTGGTGCTCGATGCTGCCTCAGTGCTCAGTCCTCCTCTCAAGGTTCACTGTTCACTAACTCTCTTGGTTGCTTGGACTCTTCGATCTGAATCTCTCTTCTGATCTCCCGTTCACTATCTTTGTTCATGGCTTTAGCCATTCGACCTCTGTGTCTGTTCGTTTCCTCTCCTTCCTGTGTCAATTTTCCTGTCGCTTACGTTCTTGGAATTTCCTATTCGGCGTCAGCATAATGCTCAGGAAGTAGCCATGTGTCTCCATCAGAACTGCACTAACCCGCTTGTTGATTCATTGCTTTCTCCACCGTGGTAGTCAACAGATTCCAAATCCTGTTAAAATGTGGCTTAATCCCTTGTCAATTCTGCTCTGTCTATCAGGTGCAATCTCAGCCGTCTGATTTGGGCTCCTCCAGATCCAACATCATTCGCATGTGTCGAGCGTGGTTGACTTGCTCGACCGATAACCCATGATTGCTAATTGTGATCGCCCCACTTTCTCCAAAACCGCTTACCGTTCAAGGGTGTCTTGATCAAACCGCCATTTTCTAGGCCATGGGTCCTACCATCATACGTTGGCGCTTTTTACCTTTTTCCACTCGTGGTCCTGTAACTCCCAATGTGACCAAACGTTTAATCTCTACCATTTCAGCCCTATTTGCCCAGCGATGCGCATTAGCGCTAAGCGCTAACATGCATCAAAAACCAGCTCCTTTTCCCAATCCGGGTCTCCTAGGGGCTATTTTGACCTCCTGCGCAGTCTCCATGGGCCTCGGTCGGCGCGCTTTGACCGAGGTCCTTTTCATTCCACGCTGGCTGCCATGGCCACTAGTTCAGGGTGTTTTCGACTGTGGCTTCGATTCTTCAAGGATTTTTTTGACCTGTTTTAGTCATGGTTCTATGACAGACATTTATGGATCCGATTTGAATCACAACGAGATTGCAAATCTAGGGTTAAGGGATTGATCCACATAATTTAGGGTAGAAGGCGATAGAGGCTGAGCTGTGAGGTTCAGCACCTAGATGGGTGGTAAAGGTTTGAATATCATATAAAATTTCCTCTAGATTATGTTTATGGTGCTGCATCGAGGCCTCATCCCAAAATATCGGGTTACTTTCATTTCCGATCTCTCAAAAACCATGGTCGTAATTTCGTTCCTAGTTGTAATTAGCCCTATTCCAAATGGAGGATCCCCTCGACCAGAATAAGGGCTATAATGGTCATGCAAGTTTTGATGTGATGAGACCTATCAATTTTCGCATTGACTTGAAGGTGATGGTGTAGAAATCCTTCATTAGTGAACTACTAAGCTACTACCTTCCCATTAAGCAAACAAACCACTAAAGAATTCATTTTTAATTCCTTTTATGATTTCATGATAGGTATGATTTTCTGGAGAATTTTTCTTGTTTGATGAAATATAATTTCTAACTCTATGATGACTTCAATAAATAAAACAAATTTTCTACCTTTTAGGTCAGAACCCCTTATTTTACAGAGAATATCTATGGATGATCACATACTTTCTTGGTTCACCAACAAATTCTAGGGCTTTTGCTGTAATTTCATTCCAACCAGGATTTGAATAGTTGTTTGCACCGACGTACTTAAATCCTATAATGGCTTCCTCGTTTAGTCTCTCTTAATTATTTGTATTGACCCTCTTCTTTTCCTTCACAATTATTGACTACGTAAAGTCAGTGTAACTTTTTATGGAAGCAATTTTTTTTGCACGGTGTTCCTTTTAATACTTTACATGAGATGAAGTTAATGGAAATTTCTATCATTATTCATTATACATCATGTCATTCCTACAACATGCATGGCTATAATTCCTAGTTATCTATATATACATATCATTTTTGCCTATATTATAGTGTCCATATATGTTATAGTAGTTACCATAGCTTTTTCCTTCTAGTACTCACATTTCTATAGTACTTTCAATGTTTGATTTACCCATCTATGTGATAATTGGATCTTTTTCTAATAGGGCTCATAGCCATTGTATGCTTTTTAAAGTTTAAATTGGTTAATCCTTATATGTTGTAATGACAAATGAAGTATTTAATCCTTCCTTGAACCATTTTTTCTTCTTTAAAAAAGAAAATTAATGAAATTTTAATAACGGCTATTAAAATTATTATAACTCAACACAACTCAAAATTCAAAACTTCAGTTTTGATGTCTTTATTAAGATAAAATTTAACGTTTTCTATCTCATTTTACTTGCTCCCTAACCCGAGTGTAAATTCATAATATTTTATTGTAGATTGATTTAAAATCATAAGTATGTGAACCTTTTGTAACTACTCCTATGTGATCCTTTAAGTATTTGATATAGTGAGCATTTAAAAGATGTAATTGACAGAATCATATATATATATATATATATCTATATATATGTAAGGAAGTTGAAGGAAAATAATCATATGTATATAAATTCAATACATTCCATATACAAAAGCTTTTTCCTTTCAAAGTTGAAGGAAAATAAAATGCAAGAATGGAACATGGAAAAATTAGAGGACATGGGGCATACCTAGAGGAGAAATATCTCCATATGCACATCAAGCTATGGGAAAACAGAAGATACAATATGATTGGTATTCATACAGTTAGCTCTTCGAGAGAGTCAGGCTCTCCTCTCAGGCTCAAGGATGTCATGTTTGTTCTAGGCCTAAAGAAAAATCTCATCTCTCTTGGAGTTTTGGAAGAATGTGGTTATGATGTGATCTTAAACAAAGGAAAATAATGTATGCAAAGGATGTACCTTAGGGATGTACATAAAATCCGCATTCCATGATCGAGACAACAAATTGTGTGTAGTCCAAGAAAGGATCCACTCTCATGTCTGTGGAACTTTCTTGATAGCCTCCACTGCCACATAAAAATATTTTTTACTTTTTATTGATGACTTCTCACATAAGTGTTGGATATTTTCATGCGAAAGAAAGATGAGACATTCTCCAAGTTTGTAGAGTTCATCTCTCCATTTTGACCTAGCTATCCCTTGTTATACCTTAACACTCCCCATTAACACTCCTCGGCTTGCATTAACAGTGTCTGGCATGTGTTAGCATGTATTTTCATTCCTTAGCATGCCCTGGCACTCCTTAGCTATCATGTTCTCACAACTACCCTTACTTCTTTTACAACATGGGAACCCAATTAAATCCTACCTCGACTACAACAGCTTGACCAAGTTGCAGTTACTACAACTAGACTATGCCTCATTCAACTAAGGACTTCCTATAACTCATCTTGGGCTACTCATGTTAAATCTCAACTCATACAACTTAACATGTTAAGAATACAAGTCCCACATCCAACTGTGGTCGTAATCCAACAAAACAACATAGTTCAGATCTTGACATGCCATAAAACTCGACACATGTGACAATCCCTTGGCAAAATGTGGCACATGTTAGCATCTGTTTCATTCCTTCGCATGCTTTGGGACTCCTCAACAAATCCTAGCACTCCCCAACACCTAGCACACCTAGTACTCACTAACATTGTTTGTCACACTCTTATTCATTCATTTCCATGCATTTGAAACTAGTGCTCCCTTGTGTTTCCCTAGCACTTGGACTTAACACTCACTAGCCTGTGTTGGCACCACACCTTGGTTCCTAGAACATGTTGGTGCACCTTAGCACTTGGCATGTCTTGACATGCCTAAAATTCCTTGGAACTTTCTAGCATGTGTCAGTACTTCCTAGAATTCCCTGGAACACCTTAGCACTCCCTAGCTGTCATCCCCTCATATATAGCCTTACTTTTTTTGCGACTTGGAAATCCAACCAAGTTTATCTTTGCCCACACCTTATCGTAACTATAGGCTTGCATCTTGAAACTAGTATTCTGAACTTCTCCTAACACACTTCATCCTTGGGACACCTAGAATTCGCTAACGCTCCTTAGTGCACAGTTTGATTTGTTCATTTCCATGCATTTTGACCTAGTTATCCTGTGTGATGCCCTCACACTCCCTAACACTCCTCAGCATGCATTGACAATGTATTACATATGTTAACACACCATTCCATTCCTTTTAATGCCCTGACACTCCTTAGGTATCATACCCTCACAACTACCCTTACATTTTTTTAGACTTGGGAACCCAACCAAGTCCTGCGTTGACTACAACAACTTGACCAAGTTATAGTTACTACAACTAGACTATGCCCTTTTCACCTAAGAACTACCTATCATACCTTGTCACTCCCTCCTTAGCACACCTAGAACTTACTGACACTTCATTTTCATACATTTGAAACTAGTGATCCCTCGTGTTTCCCTAGCACTTCGCCTTGACACTCTCTATCATGTGTTCGCGCCACACCCTAGCACCTGACACAACTTGGCATGCCTATCATGCCTTGGAACTATTTAGAAATTGTTAGTACTTCCTGAAATTCCCCAACACAGCTTGGTACTCGCTAGTTGTCATTCCCTTGTAGATAGCCTTACTTTTTTTGCGACTTGGATACCCAACCAAGTCATTAGAAAAACAACGGTGTGCCCAACCCAAAGTATCCCTTTGTCTGAAACTTCTTTGTCTAGCCCCTTATTATATCCATATGATTGTCTCGTACAAGTATTATTATGACCTTCTCCTAACACACTTTATCCTTGAGACACCTAGAATTCATTAAAACTCCTTCGCACACCCTCTTATTCATTCATTTCCATGCATTTTGACAATGTTCTCCCTTGTGAAGTTTTGGCACTCCCTAATGCTCCTGAAAATGCATTGACACTATCTGGCATGTGTTAACACACCTTTTCATTCCTTGGCACACCTTGACACTCATTAATTATCATGCCTTCACAACTACCCTTACTTTTTTTGGGGCTTGGGAACCCAACTAAGTCTCGCCTCGACTACAATAAACTGACCAAGCTATGGTTACTACAACTAGTTTGTGCCTTGTTCAACTAAAAAATAAATATAACTCATCTCAGGCTACACATGTCTAATTTCAACTTATCCACTTAACATGTTACAAGTTACCATGTCAACGCTCACATCCAACCATGGCCATAAAACAACTAAGCAACATATTTTACATCTTGACAGGCCATAGCACTTGGCATGTCTAACAATCCCTTTGCAACATGGTTTACATCCTCTTTACTCGGGCGTTCTTCTTTTGTAAATGTGACCCTTGACTATGCCATGAAAACCCTCCAAAACATTCTTAAATTATGGGAACTCCTCTTCATGTGTGAAGCTAGTGAAATGTCACAATTCATTCAAGATACCTCCAAATATTTGATTTGTGCCTTAGGGAATGTGAAAGATGCCCTTAATAGAAAACATGCATAAAAATTTGTAGCCAAGTACCCCAAATGTGAGATGTTTCCACTTGTGCAATTATTCTTCCAATTATGTGAACTCAAGAACAAAACACGTCCTAAAATGCATGAATGTCTCTCAGGATGTGAAAGAAAAAGAAACCCTTACCCTAGTCTCCCTCCATTGGTAATTTGGGCCTTTTGTCACAAGGTACCTTCTCTTGTTTGGAAAGAGGACATAAACAAGCTTTTAGATGTTTCTAAATGGAGCACTCTTCAACTATGTCCTTCTCCTTTATTCCATGTGATATAAATTCCAATTTTCATATTCTTAATTATGGTGATCTTCTTTTATACATGTGACCCTTAACTATGCCATTAAATCCTCCAAAATATTCTTAAAGGATGGGAGGAACTCTTCATGCACGAAGTTAGCGGAATGTGACAAGTTATCCAAATTCCTTGAGATATGTGATTTGTGGCTAGCGAAATGTTTAAGCTACTCTTAATGGAAAAACACATAAAGGTTTGTAGCCTAGTGCCCTAAATGTGAGATGTTGCCACTTGTGCAATTGTGCCTCCTTTTGATGCCTAAACCCTAGTTGTGCAAGACTCAGGATTTCTCACTTTGGGTCAACTCAGGGTTGTTGGCATTATCACCTTATCAAAGAATCCTCTCACTTTAGATTACTTATTGAATCTTGGGGGTATCCCAAAGCTCAAATTTATGGTGTCTTTTATGTGACTAGATCGCTAACACCGAAAACCATCTTTACATTGAATGGTTCAACATCTTGATAATCCCTACCCTATTGACCACAAATTTTGTATTCATTATTGCTTTAATTGCAACGTCTCCAGTAGATATTGATCATGTTCATGAGCCTATTTCTTGTTCTCTCCTTTATGGAAATAAAGTTATCTCCAATGCCATTATTCGATGAATGGCTACACAACAGGGATCTTATGAGCCAATCGTTCATGTTTTCGATGTAATGCCCAAATGACACAAACATTTTATGGTCTATCATAGACAAACACTCTATGATGAGTTTGAAAGATACCCAACCTATGAAAATGAGCTACATTATATTGTCAAAGCTTGTAATTAGTCAAAAAAAATATATTATACCAAAGGAAATGACCATCCACACCAATTGTAGGCCTTTTCTTGCTCTACATAATACTTGGGAGTTAGTGCCCCTAGATTTTATGTCATGTTTTCCCTCAACCAAGCATGTTAATGGACGCGTTTTTGCTGTTGTTGGTTGCTTCCTTAGGATGGTATTTTTGGCACGTTTTAAGAAGATTGTCGCAACAAAATCCACTCATAACTTCTTCTTCGAGCATATTTTGGTTCACTTTGGGTTTCCAAAGACCATATTTCTTGATAGGGATAATAGGTTTCTTAGTATTTTTAGGTTTAACATTTGGTCCATGATCGACATCAAGCTTGACCAAATCCACTGCCTTCCTTCCCTAGATTTATATATAAAAATTAGTAGTCAATACGATTATTATAGATGTCTTTAGAGTATACAATTGAGAGCATCGGTATACACGTGTTGAAAACCTCCATATTGTTAACATAAATTCGACATAGCTCTTCATATTTCTATTGGCCACAGGTCTTTTCAAGTGTGCTTGGGGTCCGAACAATTGGAACAAATTGATGTAGCTATATTCATGGTATAACACATGAAGATACCTCCTATACTTGGAACAATATAAGTAAAATAACCAATTTTGAGGAATGTATCCAACAAATTCAACAATGAGTTCGTGATATTTTGTAGGAAGTTTCCAACTCCAAGTACAAGTAGATACACAATCCATTAGGTTCCATATAAGTTTCAAGTTGTTTATGAGTTATGGTTGGACTTGCATAAAGGGCAATTGAAAAACTCCCATAAGAAGCACATACCACTTTGACACAAGCCTTACACCATCACTAAGGCTACGGGTGATAATTTTTTTGAGCATAACCATAGGATGATTTATATTATTTCAAAAGTAGTTATAAGTTAAGATGATTTAGGCTCGATGAAGTGCATGTCTAGAAAAAGTTTCTTTAAAAAAAAAATGATCACACATATACTTATAAAAATTAATCATATGAATCAATCACTTAACATGTAAATTAATAATATAACATGAAATAATAAAATTAGAAAATAAAGCTTAAAGAAAAAACATAAAAACATTGAAAAAATAAACTTAAAAATCCATTAAAACTCTAAAATGACAATTTCTTAACACTAAACCTAACTATTATTTTAATATAAAACCAAAAAATCACACTTAACAAGTTAATTATAGTTGCAACTTGCAATATCTGATCCTAAACTTACTAATGATGGTTTGGGACCATCCCATGATGAACCCTTGTTGAATGCTAGCATTATCCAAGCAATGATTGAATTTATAATCATTGTTATCCATTGTTTTTGTTTTGTGTGGATAAATGTCAAATCATTATGGCTTCTATGATTATGTGCCATGTGGTTTGTGTCATGTTTGTTGGGATTAGTGGCCTTGTTGTATGCCCAAGCAATTATTCTAACTTTATGATTATGAACAAATATGATAGGATTATGGACAAATTTGATAGGTTATAGGGCTCTACCAACCTCCTTTTGCACTGAGGATGGCTAATAAATGATTCACTTTGAAAGATATATAATTGTGTTAAAAATGTTGAGGTGATTGGTATAAAAGATTGTAAAGGAAAACAAATTCACAAATTAGAAAACAAAAAACTTTGAAATAAATAAATTAACATAAATTTACTTTTACAATTTATTTTTTTTGAGGTATAAGAGAAATTTATTCTATTTTCATGAATTTAATTATATACCATAAAAGTATATGTAGGGTTAGCATCAAATAGTGCTTTAAAGCCCAAGTCAATTGTCCTTTTGTTAGAAAGTGATCTATAGATAGGTGGGCATATTTTCGGGCCCCAATTTCAGCCATTCTTTTGTGGACATGGTTCCATACTCCATGAGCTGTGCAAGGGTATTTTTGATAGACATGCAGCTGCCTAGGAGACGAGTCAATAGTGTGAGGGCGAAGCAAGACCCTATTTTCATTTTTGCTTGGGATTTATCATATCATTCATTGACAAGGGTAGCAATTCTATTTCTTCTTCGTTCTTTGCTTTGTGTGCAACAAAAGCTAGGGGAGTTTCATCTGTTTCAACCACTTCATGAGAAGAAAGGACATTAAGGCTATGCTCTCAACCATCTCATATATCCCAGAGATTTAAAAATTGTGAATAGTGGTAAGGTAATATTCTTTCCAATCTTTTTGCAACATTTTGAAACCCTAAGGGGTTTTAAGTTTCCGAAGTAATGGCTTTTTGATCTTCTGTATCCATGGAAAATATTATATCGGTTCTCTTTGTCTACAATGTTGAGAGTTTACTAAGTTTCAAAGTGAAAGTGGAGTCATTTCGATGGGATTTTTATTTTTTGTTCCTATTTTTTTTAGGGAAAATATTTTGGGTTTTGGGTGCCTCAGATATTAAAGAAAATGTTATTTGTATACAGGGTTTGTGGAAAAGAAAATTTTTCCCATTTGCAGAAAGTGTAGGATCTAAGGCACCAGGGTTTTCTTCTAAAGGGATGTTCATTGTCTGCTCCCCTCTCTTAATATAACAGGGAATTTGTATTGAATGAAGCTCTAGATAGTTTATTTAATTAAGTTTCTTTATGGGAGGTATTGCGGTGTTAATTAAACGAAGTCAGTGTTGCAATGATTTTTAGAAGTCAACTTTAGAGAGTAAGGAGTAACTAGGAGGAATATGCAGGTAATGAAAATTTTGGAAATTTAAATATGATGCGATGGCTAGACATTGTAATGCATGTTTTATGGTGTTAATTAAATTTGTTCTATAAAATGTGAGGGTTTTTAGAGGTAATAGTTCGGTATTATTAAGTGGGTATTCGAAAGTAAGAAGTAATTACCAAGGGGTTTTTGAAAACAATGGATATATCTGAAATACTAATACGAAGTTACGGATAGTCTACTGCACTGAAATTCTTTACACAATATTTTATTATGTTAGTAAGACTAATTCTACAGAATGTGAGGGTTTTAATAATCCATGTTTGGAAAAATTTCAGATGGGTATGGGATAGTAATAAGTTATCGAGGAAGTATTTAGATTGCTGAAATATGAATTTGAAACATTCTGGGTTCATGGTCCCAGCTAGTAAATCATCAAGAAATCAAATTTTCTGAATTGCGTTCTAAGGATAGAACCATAAAAATGCATTCCATTTTAAATTCATGATTTCCGCTAGAAATCAATGCAAAATTCCTTGTTTTCTTATGCCTGGATTAAGGAAAACTTAACCAAGAGTGATTTACTAAACACAATTTATCACATTCTTCTGTATTTGAAGGAATTAGAGGAGTCAAGGTTTTGTGTTTCGTAGCATTGAAAGAATATGTTTGCTTGGGCGCGTGATGGATTTTTGTGTTTTTAATTTTAACATTGGATTTGGATTTTTTTAGAAAAAAGTTGATTTAAGTGGGATCCAAACTAATTCGAGTTGTTGCTACTCTATGTGTTTTTATTGTGGGATATTCCTCTATTGACTCCAATAGGTAAGTGTTGGATTATAAGGTGAATGTTAAAAATGAGCAGTTGATATGCCATGTTTCATTAGTCTTTCAATAATTAAGAAAGATGTATTGACCTTTCAATAAATTTGAAGTGCTTGTCTTTAGTGATTAAAGAATTTTAGTGATTTGTTTAAATGTTAAGCATCTTACAGGAAATTAAGGGCTGTTGGTCCTACAATTTGAAGTCTTTTTTAGGTACACAATATTTACTGCCATGGGAATTTGCAGTAAGTCCAAAATTTTGAGATCAGAATAGCAAAATTTGCAAGGGACAATTTATAATATGGATAGTTTTAAGAATGCATTTCCATGTGGTAGGCATTGCCTTATCTAGGAATTTCAATTTACAATAATGTGTTCTCTTGATGTTGAAATATAGGGGTCTTAAAATGGACCAGTTTATGTTGTTCATGTAATGCGCGTTCCTCTTGGATTGTTAATGTGGGTTGTGGGGTTTTTTGGATTTAAAAGAAACATGAGTCGGAGTTGAGAGGAAAAAGAGGTAGTGAACAAGGGCTTTGTGCACATCTCACGTGACAAAATGAAGCAGCAAGCCCCAAGCCAGCAGTAGCCAGTTATGGGGGTTGTCCGTGATCCACCTCATATGCACTATGGTACAACATCTTATCAAATAGCTCAGTTGGTTGCACCTATTTCTCCAGCCTCTGTTGCTGGAACTGTTCATTCTGTTGGCCAGCTTGCAGTTGCATACCCTGCAACTGCTGCTCAGCTAACTGCACAACATTAGTTGGCTTACCAATATCTTCATTAGAAACAACAATAGCAACAACAACAACAACTACAGATTTTTGGGCTAACCATATGCATGATATAGAACAGACATCAGACTTCGGGAACCATAGTTTTTCGTTGGCTAGAATCAAGAACACTATGAAGGTAGATGAAGATGTGAGGATGATTTCAGCTGAGGCACCTGTGATGTTTGCAAAACTTGTGCAATGTTCATTTTGGAGCTTACCCTGCACTCATGAATTCATACAGAAGAAAATAAGTGACACACTTCACAAAAGAGTGACATTGCAACTGCCATAACTAGAACAAATGAGTTGAAGGAGGAGGGTCTTGGCATTCCCAAAGGACATGTACCTATTGGAACCCTAGCTGAAGCTACACCATATTATTATGTTCCTCATCAGCATCCAACATAATAGATTACACCTCTTGGAATGATTTTTGGCAAGCCAGTAGATCCTGCATTGTATGCTCAATGACCCGCCCTCCTATTGCTTATATGCTATAGCAGATGTGGCCACAACAACAAATTCCAAGGAAGTCCAGGGGCCTATCCTTTAGAAATTAGGTGCTTTGAGTTGTTTTCTGTTGTCAGCAACAGGTAGATGGTAAGAGGGAAAATGAGCCTTATTTTGTTCATGTTGAAAGTCATTTTCTCAAGTTCACTCTGGTAATATTTGTTTGACTTGACCTATAGAAATGATTTATAAACTAAGGATCAATTCGAGAAAGTTCTTGTGTTTTTTTTAGCTTTCGAGGCCTTCAAAACTATAAAACTCTCGTTGGATATTTTCAAGAAATTGTTTCATGCCCAACTACATTTAAATAGAAGTAAGAGAGACGTTCTGAACAATTTTGTTTTTCTTGATTCATGCTTTGTTTTGTTCAGTATCTGGTTTATAGTTTAAATAGTTCATAATTTTATCATTGCATTGAGCATGTAGCCGTCCTAAAGTTTAGGTAGATGTTATATTCTCACCTAGTGATGTTACTTCATTTTTTATTTGATTTTGTATGTACCATAAGCATCCTCATTTTTGGGCATTTGTTATCTCTATGTGTTTTAGCAAAAAATGTGATGGTGTTATATCCCTGTATTACGAAGCAAAAGCGAGTGCATTGGCGATTGTTCTGCATTTAGTACATTATTTTTGTTAGGTCTTTAATTAATTTGTTACACTTATCTTATGATAAACAAATATCACGTAAGTTCAAAGGTAAATATTGATACATGCATAATCTTCTATATGAATTTAATTGCTCGAGGATCACATTGCAATATTATTGATCGTTGCACTTATTTTATGCATTTCAAGCAATTATTTTATGCTATTTTGTGTGAAAAAATTTGTTGGTTCTTGCTACCTATTTCATGTTATATTTGCTTTAAGTTGGTCCAGGGTGATGCCTTTTTGGCGTATGCCATTTATTATTTACTATTATCAATCCACAAATGAAGATGTGCCTTTCAGAAGTTGTTTGTTTCTATTGTTTTGATTTTTTATTGATACTTGTTGTTGTTTAATTATCTGTTATTTTGTATTTTTTTTTTATGTCAAAAGATGGGACATCCAAGAACAATGTTAACATTAAAATGAAAAATGTCTTGATTCTTCTTGTCCACAGACTGAGTGGAATACTCGATCTAGTACTGTTTGATATACTGCATAAAATGATGTTATACCCAATACTTTGGTAACTGGCTTGGTAACATTGATTAACGTATCTTGGTTGGATGATGTACTCTTTAATTTATAGTCCTTGTAAATGTCTTAATGACCCCTCTATCATCACTAGCAAAAGCATGTATTGTGAAACTTTTGGAGTCTAACTTTGTTTTATATGTCTCTTCTAGGCAGACATACGATATATCTTTTCTGTTTAGCATATTCTTAATGACCAGGCCAATCTTGTCAATTGGATTAATTTTATATTGTAAACGATGGTTTTTTTCAGTATTCCCTATTTTTATTTAACATTTTAATCAATTTCAGCGTTTTTTTATTCTGCTCTTTATTGCACCCATCGAATATTGTGATGTTGACAGGAATGTGCAATTTGTTATCTTGTTTTCTTCAAATGTGCCATGTCTAAACATAGACGTTTAGACAAAGCAAGTGTTTTGAACTTTTGAGAATTTTGATAAAAGCTGAAAGTTGTTGTTAGATAGACGATAGAACTAGGTTGATGTCTAGAGTCAGTATTTTCCTGTGTTACATGGGACATGCTCGTCATGCCTCAAGACTCATGGACAATGAACCCCAATGAGAAACAATTAGCACGTTCACTCAATTATCTTATCTTATACTAGAATTAATATGATAGGTGGTTGTGGTTTACTATGCTTTTAGAAATGTTTAGGTGGGTTGTATCTCTAAGTCTCACTGGCCACTTTTGTCCAAAGGACATAAACCAAATCTATTGATCTATTACCTCTAACAACATTTTCTGGGAGTTTCCAGATAGGTAATTCTGTGAAGTAGATGGAAATATTTTTCATGGTAGTATGATTAATTCCATTTTTATCTGTATGATGGGATTTTTATTTTTTTGTTTGATGTTTGATAAGGTTGTGCTCAAGGATAAAGAGTGGTTTTTTTATTAATTCAAAATTGTATTTCTGTGGTGAAAGTGGCACCGGAAAAACAAAACTGCAAAAATTACAATGCAATACCTGGCAACACAAGGAGGTGATAGTGGAGTAGGTGATGAAATATTACAGGAAAATCTTATTATGGAGTCATTTTGTAATGCAAAGACGCTAAAAAATGACAACTCTAGTATATTTGTAAGTTGTAAATTTGTAATCCTTTTAAGTCTCATATTTAAACAATTTCAATACGTGGGAGCTAGAATTTTGATACTTGTGAGTTTCCCATTGCAATCATGTCTGACTGAATATTTGTGACTCTGGGTAGACAAACATGTTTGTAGCAAAGTCATTTTGTTTCTAGACTTGTAAATCTGAGATAAGGAATTGCAAAATTTTAAGGATATTGTGTGAAATTATATGCAGGGCAAGTTAATTGACATGCATTTTGACGGCACTGGGAAAATTTGTGGTGCACATATTCAAACATGAGAAAAGTTTAAGCTTCTATTTTAGTTTTGAATATTTTACATCTCTGTAATTGACACCACCATTCCTTTTTGCACTATTTAATTTGAAATAGTTTGGTGTCAGATACTTGGATAATGTAGAGAAGTCATTTAGTGGGATTATATCCTAATGTGTGAACTGTAATTTAACATAATCCTTTTTTTTGCTCTACAAGTTTGCTCAAGAAGGTGAGGAGCACATGATCATATTATTTGAGTTTGGTTGAATTTATTTAATTTGATATTGTATGTTCTAGAAGCTACAATGTGATAAAGTACCTATTTTTATTGTACAGTCAAGCGTAGTGTAACCGTTACAAGGAAAACGATCTTATCATATATTTAATTAGCTTTGTACAAGGGGTTCTTCTACTGTTAGAGGTATACTAATAAAAGACTATTTTTTTTAAGCATTTTTGCTTCTCGTCAGTTCGTTTTAGCAATAACTTTGTTCCATATATAAGATACCTTTTTTTTTCATAGCTTGTATTGTAATAGCTTTCTTAATTTTTCTTTTTCACTGGATATTAGGCAAGTTGCATAGTAACCTCACTCTGCATGACACTAAAGTTGGTGGCATGCATTCATCCAATATGATAGCATCATTTTTTATAGAATATAAAGTTGTCCATCAGTAATTCATGAATTTCACCTACCAACCTTCAACATCCTCTATGAATTCTAAATATCTTCGCTTCTTTGCGGAACTTTTCATTATTATATATGCTTTACTCTTCTCAAGACTTCATTGTGTTTCCCAAGCCAACACGCTGTTTGCAACATCTTGGCTTGATTTACTTACTAGACACTACTGCAAGATGATGTATTTTCTTTCACATATGATTATATTGACATTATGTTGATTGAAACAATTAGGAAAAAAATTTAGTTTCTTAAGTGTTCATCTAATTCACAGTCTCCAAGAACAGCTAAAATTAGTTTTGAAAGGTGCTCCTCACAAACATATCTACCATAGTTTTTGACTTAGATATTTAATTTTTAGATGTCCCTACTATTTCTAATCAGTCCAATTAACATCCAGTCAGAGAAGCTGTTGAAATTGATTATCTGTAGACAACAATTGAATACTTAAAACATGTCATAGGTTTCTTCTTTTGTTAATAGTAAATTTTATCGAATGAGGTAGCATGCTTCAGTTTTCAAGTGACACAGAGTTCACATTCTATATATTTTGTTTCCAAATCAAGAGATATCACATGCCTTGGTAAATCATGAAATCATCATGACAAGCTCTACACTGACATTGTTGGATGTATATTTCTTAGAATAAATACATGGATTTTGTTAGTGTCAAAGGATTTTGCAGCTTTTCACCCAAGCCTTTAGATGTAGGATTCCCTTATGTATATATAATTTTTCATGAGTTGTATACATATTCACTACCTTCCAAAGTTACAGTTCCTTCTTTTGTAGGCACTATTTTCCATGGTCCTGATATCAAGGCAGATCAAATAGCAGGTGAACCACGGATGTTATACTCATCTTTTAGTAGTTTTCTACCCCATTTTACTTCATCTAAAATTTTCTGATGAATTTGTTAGCTTGTGATGCTTCGACGTCATTTGAAGCTCATCCTCCTAAAGATTTGAGTTAGAAATGCAGTCCAGAATGATTTTCAAAGTCAATATTTTTTAGGTGAGGTAAGCACTTCTTGCACTATTGAATGTGCTACTATA
>APFE030413987.1:234248-257934 GCA_000404065.3 Pinus taeda | reverse complement strand
ATCGAACGAAGCACATCAATAATAAATATCATCTGATTCGACATCATGTTGAGGCCAAAACAATCCATCTCCGTCATTCTTCCACAAATGAGCAAATTGCAGACATCTTCACTAAAGCGCTTGGAAGAGAAAAGATTGAACGATTCAGAATGATGCTTGGACTCACCAACATCCCTTCAGATTAAGGGGGGGAATGTTGACACCTAATCCTTGTGATTGGGTGAATTTATATAAATAAATAAATTAGAAATATGAACAGTCATCAAGAGATGAACTGAAAAGTCTCTCCATCATGTATATAATGAAGATCTACCTTGCGGAATAATATACGAATCAGTTCTTGCTTTGTGGAGTTACTGCCTAGCCTGACAGCAACTAAATGGTTGTCATTCAAAAGTGTTCAAGGCTCTCTAGGAACATGCATCTTATAGACTTTGAATCCTCGCCTTCGATTATAAGGATTGTGACTCTTCTTAGCAACTTAGAAGAATTCAAATTCTATCATGTTTTCCCTATTATTTAATTTTTATTCATTTTTACAAATTCAAGACATTTTATAAGTTTATATTTTAGTCACAAAGAAAGAGGGAAAAGACAATGTTGAGGTGCAAGCTATAATTATGAAGATATTATGTCATATTATGTACTTATAACTTGGGTTGTTGTTTCTCTTGTTACTTTTCAAATTTTAATGATTTTCACAATCATGACATTTTATATGTCTAGGGACAAACAAAAAGAACAAAACTAACAACTAGAACAATGTTAAAAATGTAGGTATGTGTGAGTGAAGAAGTATTTATGGCATTTGATTGAGGCTTTGAAATTTTTCTCTCCAAGTCCTATGAATGTAATACAAGAGAATATTGGCTCATCTAATAGTGAAAAAAATATTCAAGGTAAGTGTACTTTTCAACAATTCTTTCATATCAGGTTTCAAACTTCTACGATTATTATCTTGTTTCAAATAGGTTTCTGGATCCACCACATTCAAGAATGTTTTGTGATTGACATTTCGAAACCTCAACTATGGTTCATATTCGAGATAAAAAGAAAATAAGGAAAACTAATCAAACCCAAGGTTGAAATAAATAGACAATGATTAAAGTGGTTAGACTAAATTATTAGTTATTGTGTTGTAGCCAAAATAACTAAAAAGAAATTACTTATTTTAGTGATAAAAAATAGTTTTTATTATAGAATTAATGATGACGCAACTAAAAGACATATTAAGAAAATTGGAAAGGATGTGGATTGCACAATAGAGAAAAAATTATTCTGATTTTGGCCACATGTGGAAAGTTTTCTTGAATTGTGTTTCAAAAGTAAATCTCTTAACATTACAATTTGGATGACAACTTTGAAGAAAACCACAACAAGAATTTTAAAAATGTTGGTTTTAAAAACATCACAAGATCAACTTATGTTTATGTGCATTGCTTTAGATTGTAAATCACTAAAGGGACATAAAACCATTGATAATATGGAAATTATTATACACACTAAATCATTGAAAAAGGTGTGGGAAATGGATACCCAACATGACGCAACTAATTGTGATAGTGGGTTGTTCACTTGAGATTGTACAAGAAAATCCCAAAGATGATAATTGGAACATCTCAAGTGGAACAGAACAAGATGATAATTGGTTGATCGGTGTGCTATGGATAATGTTGAATGAGTTCAACAAGGAAATATATATGTGAACTACTTTGAAGGATTTTCAATCATAATTAATAGCACCTTAATATGACAAGTGTCTAGTTCATGCATAAATGTGCATATATTATGTATAATATGAGTTGTTGGTCAATATATGTATGACATCATGAATTATTATTGTATTTTGTATCCTTTATTAATTTAAGTTGACATATATTTCACGATATTAATACAGTAGTAGAAAGAAAAGATTTTTATTTTTTATTGCTAGTAAGATATTGTGTTAATGACAATTATTGATTTGAATGGTGATTTAATGGGTTCATATCAAAATTTCCTAGTTTATAGAAATTTAAAAAGTAGAATGTATCTAGATAATTGGTTTGTTTACTTGATTTGGACCATTGCAATTATTTTTTCAATTGTGGCTTACCTTGTCATTAGACCTCTTAAAAGTTAGTGACTTGAATGATGGTTTATTGTGTTCTCATAACTTCTATTTTTACATAAAATTTAAAAGATAGAATATTAGGTTGTATGTAGCACCAACAATGGAAGTACGTCTTGCACTAAAATAAGCACCAAAAGCGACTAAGGGATGTACTCTAAAAAATAATATATAATTAATTAGTATGTTTGAAATTTAAAAACCACATTAGGTTTTATGTGTAAATTAATATATAATTAGTTTGTTTCCTTGAATTGGACCATTGCAATTATATTTGTCAATTGTGATTAAACAAATAATTCTAACTCTTAGAATCAACCATTTAAATGGTGGGTAAATCTATTCATGTAATACTTGTTCCATACAAATCAAATAAATGTATTGGGTTGTATGTATTAAAGCATTGCACGATAAAATAAATATAGCATGTGTTAGATTTGTTTCTAGCATAAACACAAACATTACAGGGTAAAACAAATCTAGTGCCCACTAAATTTGTTTATAGCACAACAAAAACAATTGTAAGGTAAAACAAATCTAGTGTAAGGCAAAACACAAAATCATTGCAGAGTAAAACACAAGCACAAACAAATTCATTATAGGGTAAAATAAATATATTGTGCTAGATTTGTTTATGACAAGAACAAAAACATTGTAGGGTAAAACAAATCTAGCATGCACTAGATTTTTCTTTACCATAAACACAAGCATTGCAGGGTAAAACAAATCTAACATGCGCTAGATTTGTTTCTAGCATAAACACAAGCATTGCAAGCCTGTAAAACAAATTTAGTGCTTGCTAGATTTGTTCTAGTACAAACAAAAGCATTGTCAGGTATAACAAATATAGTGTAAGGAAAAACATAAAAGCTTTGTAGGGTTAAAGAAGAGCACAAACACTAGAATTGCAGGATAGAATAGATATAACATGTGCTATATTTGTTTCTAGTACAAAAAAAACATTACAGGGTAAAACAAATCTAGCGTGTGTTAGATTTATTTCTAGTATGAACGCCAACATTGCAAAGTAAAACAAATCTAACATGCACTAGATTTCCTTCTAGCATAAATACAAGCATTACAAGGTAAAACAAATCGAGCATGTGATAGATTTGTTTCTAACACAAACAGAGGCATTGCAAGGTAAAGCAAATCTAGCACATGTTAGATTTGTTTCACCATGCAACATGGTTATGTTTGTGCAAGAAGGAAATCTAGTGTGTGCTAGATTTATTTTGCCCTCAGTAATATTTTTATTATTCTTGTTTATTTCAATAGAAATTTAATTATGAAAGCAATGATAGATTGCTTGTGGAGTTGAGGGAGTGGGGTCGAGGCGGCTAGCCCTAGCTACCTCGACCTTGGTTCATGCCTCCTTTATCACTTTCGTCGCATTTCTCATTTCCTTGCAAGTGATGTAGCCAGTTTGGGTGGTGCCATATTTTGCAATGTGTCTTGTTAATGCTAATGTGCATGGAGTATTCATTTGTGTCATTGCCTGGTCCTCTGAAGAAATGTTGAGGAGACGGTGGTTTGGGTGGCCACTCTGGCCGCTCAATTCTCTACTTCGTGTCGTTTCTTATGTGCAATTTTGTCATTTCCATTTGGATGGGTTGATCGGTGGTGGTTTGGGGTTCATGGACAATTTCTTCTTAAATGTAATGGTTTAATTCATCGGCATCACCTCTTCGATCCCGGTTTTGCATTAGGGTTGTGGGTTGGCCTCTTCTCACCTCTTTCTACTTCGTCTAGTGGTCGTTTTCTTTGTTCCTTGCAAGGTTTCAACTCCGGTGATGTTACAATTCATTTTTCTTCTTGAGGCCTAGTTTTGGTCTCCATTTTTTACTCTGCAAGGTGGCCTGTAACCTGGTTTTTTGCGTTTTCTTTTTCGTTTGTTGGGTATTGTTCTTATATTTTGTGGAAGGGATTCTTACTCAGGTTTCAATTATTTTTTGTTTCTGCGACGAGTTGTTTGGTTTTATATGTGTCGTTTTCTGCTCCCTTTTGAGATTTCTGAGAGCCTATGTGCCTTGGCATTACTTGGTCGGGCATGCATGCATAATTTTATTTTGATTCTTTATGCTCTGAAGTGTGGGGCTTTTTGACCCTAGGGTTTCATAACTTGAACATTGTAGTCTGATGATTGTTCCACATTTCTGGTTGGTTTTTGTCTAGATTGCATACACTTTCTGTGTCTACATAATGTAATTTTTATTCCTTGTTATCCTAATAAAAATTACAGTTTTTTTCCTTCGGATTAAAAAAGAAAAGAAAAAAAGAATGAAAGCAATGATAGTATTTATAATTCATATTTTCTTCAATAATTAAAAAAATTGGTAATAGTTTCTTAATTTTATTTTCAGAAATCAGGGACTATGAAGCTAAAGAAAATTCAAAGGAAGTATCTAAGGGAGAAGAAATTTCAAGAAATATACCACCAAAATTTTCTTTAAATATACCACTAAAATTTAGGAAATATACCACCAAAATCGTCTTTAAAATCAGCCCTGATGATGAACCACATTGGTTGGTTCAAAATGTCGACCCAAAAATTCTCGTTGGACTAATCCATAAGATTTATTTCAAAAACATTATGAATAAAAAAAGCTTGAACTTAGAGATGACATGGAATTTTCAAAAATAGTTTATTGTTTACTGCAAATGATTAGCATTAAGTGAATAAATGGATGTTGATTAATGAAGTTTGAGCTATCATTTTCTTGTAGTCAACTTCCTTCCTTCTTATGCATATGTGTGAAATGTGGTGTTGTAAAAGTTGATTTCATAATATCTTTTAACTTGTGATTTTTTTAAATTCATTTGAAACTTTCATATATTATGTATAAATGTTTTCAAATTCTAAGGACTATGGTGCAAGTGACATTCCAAAGACATCATGATTTATTATTATATTTTGCAAACTTCATTAATTTAAGTTAACTTGTATTTCATGATACTAATACATTTTTTTTAACACCAAAGAGTATTGATTATATTAATTTAGTGTCCGAACAATTTCATTACATCGTTGGGCTGCATGAGCTACAAATGCACGCTACCAAACCAGGCCCATTTATTCATCAAAACTTCAAAACTGAACAACACTCCTATTATTCTACTAGTATATACTCGACAGAACTATGATAACATAAATATACATAGGAAACCAAACATAAAACATGGAATAGTCCTCAAAAACAGTAGGACAATTAAGGTACAGACCCGAGTTTTCCTCTATAGGTGGATAATTCTGCTTGGCGAACTGCATTTGGAGATCTTCGAGCATGCTTCTGAGCGCCATGACCTCGTCTTCCAGTCGTCAATTTTCTTTCTCTTTGCCACTATTGTTTCATGATTCTCACTGACCGACTACCTCTGCTAATGAAGGATCACCTGCAACTTAGTTATGTCTACATGCAATTCGCATGCTCGTTGGTACACATTTCACAATCAAGTGGAGAGAAGGTGGCTAAGGGTGGACACATATTTACCTTGACCCAATCATGCGAGCAATCCCTTGCCACCCTACCCGATTGAGGACGAAAACAACCCTAGGAACGTGTTGCCATTGTGGAGAGGCAAATGAGAACCCATTTGAACCAGCTTATGGTCACATGCAGAGAAACCAAATTCTTCACCGAATGCTTCACCAACCGAACCAACTTCATAGAATGTAGAGACACCCAAGATTGGGGATAAGAAGAACCCCCACCCAATTTGACCAGCCAGGGACTACCCAGGCACTTCGAAAGGAGTCTAACACTACCAATTTGCAAAAAGGAGCTGAACACTATCAATTTGCAGAAAGGAGACAAACACCAACGATATGAAGAAAATCGAACTGCACCCCCACGATATATAGAATGAGCCATACAAGAGCCTTGTGCGAAACAGAGGAGTGGTTTGTGTGCCCCCAGGATCCCATGGTGGCTCCATAACTTCTCTGCAAATCGAAATGACCTTCACTTCAAGCATCCTTGCTTTCGTGTGGGTGAGTTGTTTAATCTAAACCATGAAGAGTAAATGTGGCTTGATCGCAGAGCGAATTCGCATGGACAAAAATTGAAAATACTGGTGAGAACCATAATCCGAGGGACAGACAAGAGAGTTCCCATGCTTATCGGGTCCTTCACTCTTGGTGATCTCACATGTGCTGATTTCATAACACCTCGCATCATGAGAGATGGAGGATGAGTCCTCAAATAGTGCTAGGAGGAGCTGCCGGAGGGGAGAGCCTAGGGGAGCCGGGGAGGGGGAATGGTGGGAAGAGGGGCCAAGGAGGGGGCGGGTGATATGGGAGGAGGGATTAGGATCAATGTGCACTTTAATAATATAAGACTTATGAGGGGGGGGGGGGAATATTAGGGAGACTTGCATTATGAAATTAGGGGATGGGTAAAAAACCATAGTTTCCATTGACAACTATATGCCCTTCATTCAATTGACAAGCCTTATTAGCTTGTGAATCCACCTCAGAGTTTAAGCCTCTTAAAATATGATAAAATTGTAATTTAGCAAAGAGAGGGAGAATTCCATGGGCACGTTGAAGAAGTTTATTGAGCTTGTTGTTCTGGGCATAAGAGTTGGAGCGCATCTGATTTATGACCAAGACGAAGTCTCCTAGAATTGTCACGTCCATGATTCCCCTTTGGTGGGCTAAAAGGAGCTCAAATAGAGTCCATAAAGTTCGGCTTGGTTGTTGGAATTTTTTCCCAGGCCCCAAGCATATTGGTCGACAAGTATTCCTTCGAGATCAGTGAGAATTCCCCCCTCCCTCCTTCCACCCCTAAAATTTTGACCATTTCTCAATTTTTTGTCATCCTTGTGCAGGGGTTGTTGAAAACCAAAATTGTTCCTTTTTGACACCTTCCTTAAACTCCATTCACTCCATTTCCTTCCTTTTTTACCATAATAATCTCAATAAGGTGTCAACTTGCAATGATATTCGCAAAAGTAGGTACTTAATCATCTTTTATTCATAGTTTCATTGTTTCCTTATTATTTGATTTAATATTTGCATAAGTTACCGAATTGCATCAATTCTGCAGCTAATGATTGGTTTTGCAGCTTACTAGAAGAATCTGTAGGTTCTGGAACACCAGTTGAGGAACAAAATGTATGGACAGGTAGTTGAAAACTGGTATAACGATATCCACCTATCTCCATGATCCAACATGATGATAAGGATGTCATATGAGAAACTCAACGTGGAAGTCAACCCAACGAAAAATGAGCCAAAGACGAATCAGGCGAGCAAGGAGATCGATGATAGGGATGAAGCTGATATTTTGCCTCATGATTTGCTTCTTTGATAGCAAATCATGAAGAATTGATATTTCATGTTATCATATGTTATTTTTAGAGTTTTGTCAAGTAGGGTAGGCTTAGAAATCTCCAAACAGTTTAATGAAGGAGGTTATAAAACATGCCTCTCGACATGACGGTGATATACACAAACTGGTTATTATTTTGAAATACTCTTTGCAATTATTAAAGCGATCTTTTTATTCTGTTGTGTTGTGTACATGATTAATCTCTGTTGATCGTTGCATACCTACAACTCACAAGAGGGCCCCCTGGGAGTTGTAAGGTTTCATTTCATTTCGAGTTAATATTTGAGTTATGTAGCATTAGATTATCATAGTTAAGCTTTCATTTTTATTTTTAGTAAATGCTTGTGACAATGAGGATACAATTTATAACAGAGTTTGTTGAAGATTTCTCTCATAGATCTAATCATTTCGTTGTATGAAGGATGAAGAAATTAAATCAAAAGGGATCTATTATGCACATGTAAATTTTGATCAATTAGAAGTATAATTTTCAAGGCTTTATTAGTGTGATTTAGATTTACCAATGTGATATTTTATTTCTGCAATTAATATTTAGTTTCATTTCTATCAGTGAGAAGTAGATCTAGATTTGCTGGTGTGATATTTATTTCTACAATTTTAGATTAGCTTTCTTTTCTGCAAGCATAAAGATGATTTAGATTTGATTTTGTTATTTACTTTTGCACTTAAATTTAAGCTTTATTTATGTTAGTGTGATATTTTCCTTTCTTGCAAGAGTGACAATTTTTTAGATAAAACATGTGCATGAAAAAATCCTAATTCAATTTGAACATTTACTTACCTAATAAAGAATTGTAGCACAACCGATGCACATACACCTCATCAGTTTACAAGCCTTGGTTGATAATTTATGCAGTAATTTAAATTCAATTAAATTACCAAACAATTTGGTGCCGTTGTTGGGGAAGTGTATATAGGATTCTTTTTTTTTAGGAGTCTTTTCATTAAAAAAAATGATAAAAACATATTTATGCATAGGGAAAGAGGTTCTAAAGGTAAGTTCATAAGTAGAGGTAGGAGTTCCATTCCAACATCACCACTCACCCCACCACAACCTCATAGTGCCACACCATCCACCGAAACTCATATTCCATCATTTGCAGGTAGACTTAGACTTCTTAAGCTACAAAGATATGAAATCCAATTAAAATATTCACTAACATCTTCTACTGAAGTCGTAGTAGACGAACTACATCCCCAACAGAAGGAGTAATCTTTTTATCTTCAATTGGAGAACCAATTTGAGGACAAGAATTGGAAGTCCCTAGTGAAGAGGGAGAAGAAACTTACTTTATTCCATTGATAGAAGAACCAGAAGAGGAGCTAGAAAACCCAATTGAAGAACCTTATATTAGGTCTAAGGAATCTATAATGGAAGGGGAAGGAGAAGGAGAAGTACATAATGTGAATGGTGAGTTTAGGATTGGAGGAGGAAGAGGTAGAGGGGGAAATAGAGGAGGAGGTGGAGGAAGAGGTGGTAGAGGAGAACCAAAACCTTTTGGGTTTTGCATATTAAATGAAGATACCACAGTTATAATGAAGAATATCTCACCCTCCATCCTCCCTAATTTCCATGGAGTAAGACATGAGGATCTTGAAACATTTCCTTTTGAGTTTGAAGTCTTGTGTAGATCTTATGACTACTTGCTTGATTCTCAAAAATTGAAGTTGTTTCTAGCCACTCTTAAAGACGAAACACTTAAATGGTTTATAGATTAAGAACACATACCATAAGAACATGGGAAGAAATGAAAAATGTGTTCTTAGAATAAATACAAAGACTATTGTATGCCTCATAGCCTTAAAGATGAAGTCTTTAAAATGATGCAAAAAGAGGATGAAAATCTTGAAGATTTTGTTGAAATATTTGCTTATAATGTTAAAAGGGCTAAAATGCCTAATCTAGATGAAGAAACTCTCAAAGATCTTTTGCTAAAAGCCATTAGGGATGAGTGGATAGATATTCTCAATTTAATGGGAAAAGGAGATGCTTCTCAGTTATCATTTAGAGAAATTTGTGAATTGTGTACACACATTTCAAGAGGGAAAGCTAGAACCGAGAAAAAACCAAGAGACACTATTAAGTCTAGGATTAACAAATATGCAACTGGTACAGTAAATAGAGCAGAAATATGAAATTTTCTTGACAACATCAAAACATATCTCTTAGGGAGTATTAGGGAACAAATAGACACCCTTAAGATTCAAAACAAGCAAAAAGTTGAAAACACTGCATTATTAATTTTTGTGTCCTAAATGAAAAAAGAAACATGCTCTAAGAGAATGTCCTCTTGATAGTGTAGAAATATGTGATATTTGTGCAAAAAGTCATATCACAAAGGAATGCCCTTCAATTCCTGGACTTAAAGTAGTCTTGCAAAATGAAGTTGAAGCAAGCCAGGCTAAGTCACTCTATTTTATTGGTGAAAGACCATGGCCACCACAACAACCAAATATGGTACAAAGTCTTAATCCTCAATACCAATCATTTGCAAAACCTCATAACAATTGGAATACTCCAATGCCTTGGAAAAATTGGCCACCTCAAAATCCATAAGGATACAAGGGTGGCAGTATCCTCCTAGGAATCCTCAATATAATCAATTTCAACAACCATTTATTCCATATCAACCTCCACATTATCCTCCTCAATCAGACACTTTTCCACAATGTCAAAATCAAGCTCATCCTTCTAATCAATCACTTCAATTACCATCCACATCATACCCCCCAAAAACCAATAAACTACCTGCTCAGCCACTTCCAAATCCGAATAATAAAAATTCACACCCTGTTTACAATATAGAAGGTCAGAATTTCCAAGCTTGCATGATAACTTGATTAGATCTAAACATTGTCCAACTTCGATCTGGTAGAGTTTTGGAAAATAAGTTACCATCTATTGTTATTCAGGAATCTGGAGAGGATGAATCCCTTGACAAAGAAACATCTCTTAATAAAAAAGAAATTCCTCAGAAAGAGAGCACTCATATATATGATACCTCAATAAACTCAGCTCCCATTGTAGAACAACCTTCTTTTTTTGTTCAAAATCGACCCTTTCCTAAAAGGCTAAAAATTGACAAGGGAATAGAAAAACAAATTGTGTTGCCTGAATATGATATGTTAGATGAATTGAATAATGTTTGCATCAAAATACCTTTGTTACAAGCTAGAAGGGAAATACCAATATTTACAAAGACAATCAGGGAGTTAAGCATTAAAAAACTAGGAAGAAGAAGAAAAGAAGTTAAAAAAATTTAGTTGGAAAAATTGTAGATATTATGATGGGAAAACCAACAGTTAAAAAATATCTAGATCCAGGTAGTCCCATTGTAAAAACACACATTAATGGTGTCGAGATTCCAAACACATTGATCGAATTAGGAGCAACTATCAATATCATGAGTAAACAAACTATGGATCAATTAAAACTTTCTAATCTTCAATACACACCAACATTACTACAATTAGTAGATAGATTTGTTATCAAGCCAGATCGTGCATTAGAAGATGTATCCGTCTCCTTAGATTCTTGAAAATATCCTATTGATTTTATGATTTAACTCCCAAGAATAATTTAGAAGGACACACATTGATTCTAGGCAAACCATGGTTAGCTACAACTGATGCTTTTATAAGTTGTAGATTTGGTGATATGTTTATTTCTAATGGAAGATCTACTAAAAAATTCACATTATATCCTCCTGCAAAAGCAACAATAGAAGTAGAAAGTGAAGTTTGGACAGATGATGATAATTTAGATTTTGATATACAACCAATATTTTCTACTTCACAAATAGATGAAGAAGATCAAATTTGAAAGTTAATGAATAATAATGATTCTTCCTCATATTGTGAACAAGACCAAAATTTCCAAGAACAATATAATGGTGAATATTTATCATCTCATCAAATGGTTTTACATTCTATGGAAAACTTTGGCAATTATTTAATAGAAAACTTTCCATGGAGAACTTTGAACATTAATGATAATTTGTAAGAATCCCAAAAAAAAAGAATTGATAAAGATGTTACAAGAACATTCATCTACTTATGCATGGGAATACTCTGATATGAAAGGAATTGATCCTAATACTTGTATGCATCATATCTATATTGAAGAAAATGCCAGACCAATTCGACAACCCCAAAGGAGGATGAATCCAAATTTAATGGAGATTGTTAAAGAGGAGTTACAAAAATTGTTGAATGTGAATTTCATTTACCCAATATCAAATAGTCAGTGGGTCTCACCATTAGTGATTGTTCCAAATAAAAATTGAAAATGGAGAATATGCATTGATTATAGGGAATTGAATAAAGCTACCTTGAAAGATCATTTTCCGCTTCCCTTCATAAATCAAGTCCTTGATACATTGGTAGGGAAAAAATATTTTTCATTCTTGTATGTTTTTAGTGGATATAAACAAATCCAAGTAGCTCCGGAAGATCAAGGAAAAACAAATTTTACCTGTACATGGGGAACCTATGCTTATTGGGTACTTCCTTTTAGATTATGTAATGCACCTGCAACATTCCAAAGGCCAGTTCTAGGCATTTTTTCTGATCTAATTCATGATTGTGTGGAAGTTTACATGGATGATTTTACTACCTATGGTAATTCTTTTGAGGAATCTCTTGAAAATTTAGAAAAATTTCTCATTAGATGTAAAGAAACAAATCTCTATTAAGCCATGAAAAATGTTTTATGATGTTCACTGAGGGAATTTTTTTAGGCCAACACATTTCAGGAGATGGAGTTAAAGTGGATATCTAAAGTAGAAGTTATTTTCAAATTATAAGTTCATGCTTGTCAAAGAGATGTTGGAAGTTTTTTTGGTTTTACTGGTTATTACAGAAGACTCATAAAAAACTTCACAAAGATAACCTCTCCACTTTTCAAATTACTTACAAAATATTGTGAATTCATTTGGAATTCTAATTGCCAAAAAGCTTTTGAAACATTGAAAGAAAATATTTCGGAAGCACCCATCTTAAGAGGACCAAATTGGAGCCTTCCTTTTCACATTTCAACCGATGCTTCAGAAATATTACACAAGTAAAAATTTATTATGCCATTTATTACACAAGTAAAAATTTGACTCCTACAAAGTTGAATTATACTAGAACAAAATGATTTTTTAGTTATTGTACATGTCATTAATAAGTTTTGACATTATATCACTGGTTATGAAACTTTTGTTCATACATATCACTCTGCAATTAGATAATTAATGAATAAATCAATTACTAATGGAAAAATTACAAGATGGCTATTGTTATTAAAATAATTCAATATTACTATTTTGGATAGACCTGGAAAGGAGATTACAGTCGTTGATTTTATATCGACAATCCAAAATGATAATAAGGATGTTCTTGTAAAAGATAGTTTTCCTAATGAATATATTTTTACAGTATCTATTAAATCTCCTTGGTTTGCAGATATTGCTAATTATTTGGCCACAGAAAAGTTACCTGCACATTTGTCTCCTTATGAGAAAATGAAAGTTATTCAAACCAATGCATCTTATTCATGGATAAATGGAGAATTGTACAAAACAGGGTCTGATTTAATCTTTCGAAGATGTGTCAAAGAAGATTAAGTACAAGAAATATTAAAGGCTTATCACGATGAATAATGTGGAGGACACTTTGCTGATAAAATGATTGTCTATAAAATCCTTCTCTTCGGATATTATTGGCCTTCTCTTTTTAAAGATGCCAAATAATATGTTAAGAGATGTAATAGTTGTCAGAGAATGGGAAAGTATGTTCCTTTAGATGAGATGCCTCTACAACCTCAGGTGCTTATTGAACCCTTTGAAAAGTGAGCTAGGATTTTGTCAGTCCAATCAATCCACCATCAAGGCAAAAAAGGCACATTCTTGTTTGTATAGATTATGTCACAAAATGGGTAGAAGCTAGAACAATTCCTTTTGCTACTGAAAATGTTGTAATTTTATTATTTTTGAGGATATTTTCACTTGTTTTGCTGTCCCAAGGGAAAATGTGACAAATCAAGGTACTCAATTTACATCCAAGTTGGTGCAAAAGATAATGGAGGAATACGAAATCAAACTTCAGAAATCCACTCTATATCATCCATAAGCAAACAAACAAGTTGAAGCTACTAATCAAGTACTTGAAGCAATTCTTACCAAGATGTATCTGCATAGAACGGATTGGGCAGAAAAGCTTCGAGAATTGCTATGGGCATATCGTACCACATGGAGAAACAAAACATGGCATACTCCTTATGAACTTGTTTATGGGAAACAAGTCATGTTTCCTATTGAGTTCCAAATAAAGACCTTCAAAACAACAGTCAAATTGGGTCTTGATCTATCAAAAGCCCAAGAACAAAGAATGAAGCAATTGAATGAACTTGATGAGATACGACAAGATGCTATTCAAAGAACCAACATAGTTCAATAGGAAAGATCCAAATGGAATGATAAGTTTCTCAAAGGTAGGAGGTTCCAACCCGGTGATTGGGTGTTGCTTTTTTATTCTAAATTTAAAGATTTTCAAGGAAAATTTCAAACTCATTGGCAATGTCCTTATGAGATTGAAACTGTCTTTGATAATGGAGCAGTCATAATTAGAACCATTAATTAAGAAAAAGTAACTTTCCTTGTAAATGGTTGTAGACTATGAATATATCATAAACCATTAACAAAGGAAGAGTTCATAAGAAATCTACAAGATAATATTGATTTGAAGTTGGTCAAAGAAGATTCTTCTTCCTCTCCAGCTTAGTCTTCTTGTCTCATTTCTTTTATTCCTCTTTTGCAGAAATAAGATAGCTATGGAATTGTCAATAATCTGTAGCTCTCATGAAATTCTACAGCTGACTTGACAAACTATAACCAAAGAAAATGAAGATCATGGCTTGAGCAACCTGAATGGAGATCATGACCTAAGCAACTTAAATGGAGATCACAACCAAAGCAACCTGGGCAACCTACAAAAAGAGAAAATTAGTAAAGCAGTATAAAAGGTATGTAAATATTAGTTAAATAATAAAGGAAAAACATTGAGTTATGATATAAATAGATGATTTTTTGTAAATGACCATTATTGCCGCCATTTCACATAATCATTATCCTTGTCATGACATGACATTGGTTCTTATGATCCAATTTACAATTTCTAATAATCCAATATTGTTATAAGATTTGTATGAGTCATTACACCTTTCCATCATTCGAATTTACTCCATTTCCTCCATATATCATCCCATTTCTCCCATACACTATCCCATTTCTTTCGCATTATATCCCACTTCCTTCGGCTTTGTTTCATTTTTCTTTGCAGAAAACATCTCAATTGTGACCCAAATTTTGTTCCCATCCTTGTTACACTCCATAATCCTATCAAAAAGAGAAATTAAGGACTAAAGCTTCTTCAACATGGGAGTTATTGTGCATTCTAAGTCGAATGAGACTAAGTTTCTTGAAGCCTATCCATAGGTGAAGCAACAATTGCAGCAGGCATGATGGGTATAGTTCTTTGAGAAGTTTGATGGGCATGACAAGGAGGTCACAAAATCATTTGCTCACACCTATGATGGGATAGAAGCAAAAATTGGAGATATTGGGTTGGTCTTGACAGAGTCGTTCATGGTAGAAGCTACATGATTGCCAAGAATTGAGGAAAGTTGGTTTAAAAACCGGAAAATCAAAGAGAAAGATTGGGAAATCTTCCTTAAAAACCCAGGTATGGACATCTCCATTTTTAAGAAAGGAATTCTTGTAACAACTTTAAAAAGTAAATGGAGAAATTTATTGTTAATCATTCAGAAGTTTATAACCTGTGAGGGTAGTTTTAGGAATATGTTCTTCTATCATGGTTGGTTGATGATGCATTTTATTGATGGCAACAAAATCAATTTGCCATATTTCCTGCTCTGTAGTTTAAGAAAAATGGCCGCTAATATCCAAAGGAAAATATAGTCTATTAACAGTGCTTTGTATCATCATGGTTTAGTAAAAAATTTAATTGAAGCTCATTTAAGGAGTAAAGGGGATAATTGGGAGGATTTTCTAGTTCGAAATCATTTTAAAGAGGTTGGACAAGATGGATCTAGTTCCAAAATAAGAAGAAGTCGTCAGAAACTTCCCTCAAACCTTAAGCTTCAAAACGGAGTACCTACACAGGAAATACCACAAGATGAGCACACACAGAAAGATTATGATGATGAAACCCCTCTTGCAAATGTTTTAGAGAGTCTTAGAAAGAAGAAATCTGTCAGTACAGATGAAGCTCCATCAAAAGAAAGAACAGAGCAAGACAAAATGAGTAAGAGAAAGCGTGCTCTCACTACTGAAAAACCATCAAGAAGAAGTGCACGACTTATGAAATCAGTCACTAAACAGAGTCCAAGTTTTGTTGATTTAGAAGGAGAACAAGCAGAGAGAATACCATCACCAATTGCAAGTCCAACAAGACCCCAGAAATCGACCTTGTTTAACAGGAATTCTATGATTATATAGAATCTCTTAAACAGAAAGGCGAAGGAAAAACTGTTAATTTATCCTCAAATGAAGAAGAAAATTTTGAGTGAAGAAGTTCATTTCAGCCCTCTAGAAGAATCCAGAATTTAAAATTCTCTTAAACAGGAAATTTATGAACTAGAAGTGTTAAACAAAATTTTGAAGCAATGAAGGTACAAAATGACATTCAAAGGACTCAAAATGATAATATTCTCTTACATCTTTGCCACTAGTACAAGAAAAACAATAATTTAAAGGCTAAAAATAAACTTCTCAAAAGTAAAATCAAGTGTTTGCAATGCAAGATTTTAATGAAGAAACCAAGGATGGCAACCAGAACCGGAACAAGAAAAACAAAGAATATTAATTTAGATGTTCTTTCTCAAGCCTCAGAGTTATCTCAATTACAGAGTGGGTCTTGAAATTTTGTGCACGAGGACATGAAATATCTTCTACGTGGGGTATGTTGAAGACTAAAATTGTTCTTTTTTGACACCTTCCTTAAGCTCCATTCACTCCATTTCCTTCCCTTTTGACCATAATAATCTCAATAAGGTGTCAACTTGCAAGGTTATTGGCAAAAGCATGTACTTAATCATATTTTATTCATAGTTTCATTGTTTCCTTATTATTTGATTTAATATTTGCATAAGTTACCAAATTGCATAAATTCTGCAGGTAATGATCGATTCTGCAACTTACTATAAGAATATGTGGGTTCTGAAACACGAGTTGAGGAATGAAATGTATGGACGGGTCATTGACAATCAACATAACGATATCCACTTATCTCCTTGATCCAACATGATGATAAGGATGTTGTATGATCAACTCAACATGGAAGTCAACCCAACGGAAAATGAGCCAAAGATGAATCAGGTGAGCAAGGAGATCGATGATAAGGACGAAGCTGATATTTTGCCTCGTGATTTGCTTCTCTGATAGCAAATCATGAAGAACCGATATTTCATGTTATCTTATGTTATTTTTAGAGTTTTGTCAAGTAGGGTAGGCTTAGAAATCTCCAAATAGTTTAATGAAGGAGGTTATTAAACATGCCTCTCGACATGACGGTGATATACACAAATTGGTTGTTATTTTAAAATACTCTTTGCAATTATTAAAGCAATCTTGTTATTTTGTTGTGTTGTGTACATGATTAATCTCTGTTGATCGTTGCATACCTACAACTCACAGGAGGGCCCCCTGGGAGCTATAAGGTTTCATTTCATTTCTAGTTAATATTTCAGTTTTGTAGCATTAGATTACCATAGCTAATCTTTTAGTTTTGGTTTTCAGTAAATGCTTGTGACAGTGAGGATAGAATTTATAAGAGAGTTTGTTGAAGATTTCTTTCATAGATCTAATCATTTCGTTGTGTGAAGGATGAAGAAAATAAATCAAAAGGGATATATTATGCACATGTAAATTTTGATCAATTAGAAGTATAATTTTCAAGGCTTTATTAGTGTGATTTAGATTTACGAGTGTGATATTTTATTTCGGCACTTAAGATTTAGTTTCATTTTTTCCGTGAGAAGTAGATCTAGATTTGCTGGTGTGATATTTATTTTTGCAATTTTAGATCAGCTTTCTTTTCTTCAAGCGTAAAGAGAATTTAGATTTGATTTTTTTATTTAATTTCACACTTCAGTTTAAGTTTTATTTATGTCAATGTGATATTTTTCTTTCTTGCAAGAGTGACAATTTCTTAGATAAAACATGTGCATGAAAACATCCTAATTCAATTTGAAAATTTACTCACCTAGTAAATAATTCTAGCACAACTGGTGCACATACACTTTATTAGTTTACAAGCCCTCGTCGATAATTTATGCAGTAATTTAAATTCAATTAAATTGCCAAACAAGGGCCATGCTAATCTTCTTTGTATCGTTCCAATTTTATCGGATGTCTCCGAAGAGACATACCAATACATTAGCAAAACTGAAATTTTCTTATTTTTTATTGATAGTAAGATATTGTATTAATGATAACTATTGATCTGAATGGTTATTTAATGTGTTATTATCAAATTTTCTTAATTTATAGAAATTTAAAAAATGGATTATGTTGTACATAGAAATATTAGATAAGTTGTATGCTTGATTTGGACCATTGCAATAATCTTTTCAGTTGTGTTTGACCTTGTCATTAGACCTCTTAAAAATTAGTGATTTGAACGATGGTTCATTCTGTTCTTAAAACTTCTCCTTTTTCATAAAAGTTAAAAAACTATATTAGGTTGTATGTAGCAACAACAATACAAGTAAATCTTGCACTAAAATAAGCACCAAAAGCAACTAAGAGATATACTCTAGAAAATAATAATTAATTAATTAGTTTGTTTGATATTTAAAAAGTGTATTAGATTTCACGTGGAAATTAATATATAATTAGTTTGTTTACTTGAATTGGACCATTGCAATTATATTTGTCAATTGTGATTAAACAAATAGTTCTAACTCTTAAAATCAACCATTTAAATTGTGGGTAAATATATTCATATAATACTTATTCCATTGAAAATAAATAAATGCACTAGGTTAGATGTATAAACTAGGCATATCATTAATTCATTCACTTGAATGGGACCATTGTAACAATGTTTTTTATTGCTTTTTAACTCCTTGTAAAATTCACTTTGTTACAAATGAAAAAAAATCATAATATATACTAACATCATTTTTTTAATGTTTTAAAGTGTTATGCTTTGATGTTCTTGAGTAATGAAGTATTTAAGGGGAGATATGTTAATGTCGTATATGTGGTTGCAATGCAGAAGCAGATGAGCATTAATGTAAGTTGAAAGATGTTGTTGATCTTTGAAATGGAAAGAGTGTTCTTCCAAACATACATTGGAGATGGACAAAGTTGTCATATTCAAAGAGAACCAAATAGGCAGTTTGGTAATAGGTCCTATTTTTTGGGGCATTCTCAATCGAAAGTATTAAAATATTGTTTAAAAAATTATGATGTTGCAATATGGACACTAGATGTCACTAACAAGTACTTGAAAAGACAAATATTGATATAAGAGGACTATAAATTAATATGGGACAAATCTCATTGTCATTTGCAAACAAAAGTGATAGCAGGGAGAACAATACAATTCAATGAGATAAGGTTCACTAATATATGATCCCAATATGGAGATAAATATGAAGAATCAAATGTATTGCTAATAAATACATCAAAGCATCATTCTCAATTCGTTTGATATCAGTCATACCATATCTTAATAAAATCCTATACAGGACGAGGGTAAGATACTTGGCTTATGCACATTTTATTTCCATTTCTTAAGACACTTCATCGTATCAAAGAAAAACGTGAGTACATTTGAATGTTCAATAAAACATGTACTTCATGGTAATGCATGAAGGGAAATTTGTAATAAATTTGCTCACAAGAGCGTTCCAATTTTTCAATGAAACTTGGGCATCCTTTTTTGTGAATCAATTTGTATGATTTTTATTTCTTTCGAAATTATATGGGAATTGAAAATTATATTAACATATATTTTTATTATTATTTATAATCATTTTTTCATTGAATTCTGTTTTACCACTTTTTATTTTTTCTAATGTGTGTGTGTGTGTGTGTTTTGATTTGCATTTTTGAATGAATTGTTGATCATTAAAATCATCTCATATGATCCATTGAGGTAAAAAAACGTGTTAGGTTCCTATACTACTAGTGTAACCCCTTATTGTTATTAGTGCAACCCCCTTAGTATTAACTAGGTTTCTTCAACCCCCTTATGTGTTAGGTTTCATGCAACATTGGATTGAAGACCCATAATAGAATGGAACAACACGCAGATCAACATCGCAACAAAAGAAGTTTTGATGTAGGTGACTGGGTATTTCTACAACTACAACCATACAAACAAATGTCCCTCAAGCAAGCTAAGAAGGATAATAAATTATCACCAAACTATTATGGTCCATACAAGGTGTTACAAAAGATTGGTACTATGGAATACAAATTGGAGCTTCCTGCATATTCCCGAATGCACCCAGTTTTCCATGTTTCATGCTTAAAAAAGGTTATAGGTGAAAAGATCATAGTTCAAACAATATTGCTAGAACTTGAAGAGGAAGGAAAAATCATATTGGAACCGGAAGCAGTCGCAAAAACAAGAAATCGACAACCATGAAATCGATCATTTTTAGATTATCTCATCAAGTGGAAGAACTTACTCACTGAAGATTCCACATGGGAGGACGCGAATTTTATACAGAAACATCCAAAACTACTCAAGCGTTGAGGACAACACTTTTTGAAGGAGAAAGGCATGTTAGGTCGCTATACTACTAGTGTAGCCCCTTATTATTATTAGTGCAACCCCTTTATTATATTTTTGTACCCATGTAGCCCACATGTTATTATTGTGCCTCATAGAAGCCCACTATTGTTATTGTTGTGCCCCTACAATATTATCGTTATGTAGGCTCTGATTGTATTGGGACCCCTTAGACTCCTGTATATAGAAAGGAGGTCTTGTCATTTGTATCACCCAAGAATTGTTCATTTGTGTAATGTAAAGGGGGTTGCCCCCTCGAAGAGGCTGATTTTGAAGTCGTTGATCTATATTTTCTCTCTTTTTGTGAGCTAGTTTTATAACATTTGGTATCAGAGGTTTGGATTCTAGGGTTTCGCTACTCCAAACAGGTCATCGTGGTATAACTTTTTCTCTGCGAAGTTTCAGAAGCTAAACAAAAACCCATTTGAGCCAAAATTGTTCTGAACCTTGAGTCTAAATTACAGATTTTGTCTCACTATATTTTTTAGAGATATGACCTGAGGAAATTAGGGTTTGTGCAAACTCCAAAATTCCATCGCAAACAGGTCATCGTGGCATTTTCTCTATAATTTTTTTACAAAGGTTTAGAATTTGAAATTAAAACCCATTTGAGTGGAACGCTTGATGAAGCTCGTGCCTGAATTTCAAAGCTTATTTCGCTATATTTTCGGAGATATGGTCCAAGACATTTAGAGTTTTGGCAAGCTCCTGAATTACATCCCAAATAGGTGACCTAGGAAAAATCGTGATAACTCTCTCTAAGCATCAGATTGAAATTTCGTAAAAAGTTATAGAAAGAGGATGACCTGTAGTGTTCTATGTATTAGTTCCAAGTCCTAAGGTCAAAACAGTAACACGTGGCACTTCATACAAATTCGCTCAACTGAAAAAGTATATAATCAAGTCATCTTGGGAGATTGGGCATAACTCTGTCTTGGAAAATCCAATATTGATCAGACTGGTGGGGTTAGAAAGAGGACTCGTAGGGCTACCACTGGCCAACATTTCAGAACTTGAAGATATGAAATTACAGAGTTACAGTCGTTTAAATATTGAGCTCCTAAAAGCAAGAAAAATCATGACTCGAATCAAGAAAATAGAAACACCTAGTAAGCAAAATTAGATGGATGATTTGAAGATTGTGATCGAAGCTAAGATAAATAGTTGTATACGTGCCATGGAAGCTAATATCAATGGTATGAAAGTAGTTTTGAAAAAAGGCATGGAAGATTTTAAGAAAGACATGGAAGAAGAAAGACATGGAAGGTTTGAAGGAAGGTGGGACAAAGCTCCTACAAGATAGGCCTCCTAATGACGAAAAGGTAGTAGAGGAAACTCATGATGAGAAGAAAACAAATGTTAATCATGATTTCATAGAATCTAACATTGGATTGAAGACCCACCATATTCCAAAGATTGATATGAGGGATTTTGATGGCAAGGATCCCATAACATGGATACTACAGATGAAGAAATCTTTTGATCTACAGGATGTGAAACTATTATAAAAGGTACGCATTGCATCTTTATATTTAGAACTGAATCAATTTTATGGTATAAAGGGATTTGTTCTCGTAAACCACTTGTCACCTGGTCAATTTTCATAGAGGAAATGATAACACATTATGATGATACAAAGAGAAACACATTTTTTAGCCACTTGATAAATCTCAAACAAAAAGGTTCAATGGCAGAGCATATTGAGGACTTCCAAAACTTGAATATAAGGGTAAATGATATTTCAGAGAAGCAAAGATTTGATATCTTCATAGGGACTTTAAAGGATAACATTCAACATGAGGTTCGTCTTTGGGAACATGATTCATTGGAGAAGGCATTCAGGTTGGCAAGAAAAATTGAAAGCAAAATTATGGAAACAAGAAATCGTGCCACTCACAATTATAAATATGGAAGTGTTGTTGCTCCTAACTTTCCACAACATACAAGGTTGACACCACAACAATTGGAAGAAAAAAGAGAAAACAACCTTTGTTATAGTTGTGATAGAAAATACACTGAAGGTCATAAGTGTGTTGAGAATAAATTATTTTACATTGATTGTGAAGAGGAGAAAGAAAATGATCAAGAAACGTCCAAAGAAGATGATATACACCAGGAACCAACCCTAGAGAAATAAGAAATGAATCTGACCACATCTTGTAATGCATTGGCAGGACTTACCATTCCTCCAACTCTCAAGATATGACATATCAAGAAGAAAAAGGATAACCTCACTTTCGCGCAGAGTCAAATGAAACAACAAGTAGATCAACATCGCAGAGAAAGAAGTTTTGATATAGGAAACTAGGTATTTTTACGACTACAACCATACAAACAAATGTCCCTTAGGCAATATAAGAAGGATAATAAATTATCACCAAAGTACTATGGTCCTTACAAAGTCCTACAAAAGATTGGTACCATGGCATACAAATTGGAGCTTCTTGCACCTTCCTGAGTGCCCCATGTAGTGCCCACTCTAGTCTCCTGACTCTAATATGACATTATCTTACATACTTTAGTCTATGAGTAACTCAGGCTGAGGATCCAGAAGCGTGACTCTATTATCAGTGAATGTGATGGTTATGTATGTTCTCTATTAATATTATGATTATGATATAATTAACGGTTATGTGTACTCTGATATCATGATGGTGATAGTAGTAAAGGATAGACATGTTTCTATTGATGTTATAATGATGATAGCTTTGATCTATATGTATGTTTCCATTAAGGTTATGATGATGCTAGCCATGATGGAGGTATCCCCTATGTTAGCCACTTACATTGGTTCTGGTTCACAATGAACAGTGATGTGAATGACCAGGTGATGGTAATAATGCTATTATGAAATGACTAACACTGAAAAACCTGGTTACTGATTATTATTGAGTATGGCAGGAAAACCACCAGAGGCACTCGCACATGACGAGTTGACGACACCTGGTTTGATGAAAATTTATATTGTTTTATCTTTGAAATCGATCTTGAAACCTGCTATATATGTTCATCTATATTCTGATAATATGTTAATGGTTGCAGGCACAGATGAGTTGCTTGGCCGAATGACTCACATATGGGTGATGGGGTTGTACAGGTGGATGGAACTACATGGGAGGGGTGGGACAGAGTCCCTAATCTCACCCACTAGCACTCCGGTCGTGACTTGGGCTGGAAGGGTTGAAACACCTTCGCCTTGAAGATCATGATGCCATGAGGGCAAGTCCCAAAGTTGGGTCGCTCATGAGGAGTTAACTGGGGGGCGCGCATCAAGGCGGAGTCCTTGATCCCCGGCACCATTAGTCTCACTATAGCAGGCAACATAAGACATGATAGTGGTCTATGACGTTGCACTATACTTTCCCCTCGTAGTCATTGGATGCTTGAAGGGCAAGTGGTGTGGCACCCTTGG
>APFE030413987.1:223143-234228 GCA_000404065.3 Pinus taeda | reverse complement strand
ATTAAATCAAAAATAAAACTTGGAATAAGGAAGATCATAGGAAGAAATAAATAGAGTACCTTAAAAATTCTACCCTCCCCATGTTGGAAAATGCTAGTTAGATTAGGTGGTTTAATTAGAAAAAAGGGGAAGGCAAACATATTGTAAGGATAAAGTTTAATCCTAAACCAATTAAACTTAATTAAGAAAAGAGGAAGGTGAATTAAAATAAGAAAATAAATTTAAATTTAGAGAAATGTAGAGAAGCTCCATGTGGCATCAATCAGCATAAGAATATCCCTCTAAGAGATAACCTGAGTTAATGTAGGAAGTAGATTGGGGATAAAATCTTAACTCATTAATGACTTCAAGTAATAAACACAATTTAAGGAATAAAAGGGGGGGGGATAATGAGACAACTAGGAGAAGAAATAGGAATCTTGTGAGGTGAGGAAAATATTAGTTTTAAATAAAAAGTTAAGTAAATAATTTTGGGTGACCCTTGATAAGAGAGTGACACATGGGTAGGTGAATAATCAAGCTATTAAATAAAAAAAAATATTATAATTATGCATGGCATGCCAAGTGTCATCTATGAGGATTTTTGTAAAAGAAGGGGCAAGCCATGGTAGAGGGGACTTTTTGGGGAACCCTATTGTTGGATGGATGATATGATGTCAAAGCAGTGACTACGAAGCTATAGTGAGTTTGGTGAGGTAGAGGATCTTTTTAGAGAGGGGACTCTTGAGCTAAAGGTTGCTCTCCTCTGCTAGCTAGATTCTTCCTCCATTGTTAACAACCCCATTGCAGTCGGGGGTCTACGGGAAGAAGAGTACGAAGGAGTAGGCTGGAGGTTAACTGGTGGTCTCTTTTCGGATCAAGTGCGTTCATCATTTACACTCGCAGAAGTGACCGGCAACAAGGAAATACCAGCGACAACAGAGCAAGCGGAGTCTCGCCTCTCCGGTGTACGGTACATGCGTATTTCGTTACTACTTGACCTTAGATTAAAAGTATATAAATGTGATGTTATGTTCCTGAAATGAGCATCAGCGATGTATAAATCTCAATGTGTTTGTTTTTCGGTTGTAATTGCTGTGTATTAAAAAAAGAAAAAGAAAAAAGAAAAAAGAATAAAAAAAAATTATATATATATATATATATATAATATATATATATATAGTTTAGCTGGGTCATTTCACTGTTTTAGCTGGGTCGTTTCACTTGGTATCAGACGGGTTGAACCCTTGAGGCCTATGGGCCATGCATGCATGACTAGTTTTGTTAATTATTTTCTTTTGATGAATTATGGCATGGAGAATTTGTGTAAATTTTATGAAAAATAAGCCAACACCATAAAAAAAAATAAAAAAATTCACATGTTAATGTCCCATTAAATGGCCACATATCATTTTAATTGGGGCCAGAGAAACCTTTGAATATTTTTAGGCAACCTCAACATTACAATTGATTCGAGTTACTGGCTTGAAAGCCGCATCGCTGAGTCATTCAAATTTCCTCAATTCGAAGTCTGGAGCGAATTTTAGTTGATCTGGTTAACCATTGCTTAGAAGCCGAATTTGATAGCACTGTCAGTTTGTCAAAGGCCGCAGTTCTTTTCAAAGTGGGAAAGGGTTCCAAGTATTATTTCTCCACAATTTTCCTCATAATTCATCCACAGGGAGGCCTTGATAAAATGTTGGAGGGTAAAAAATTGGAGTTAAAGATTAAAGGCCTAAGCAATCTTCCGGCAGAAGAACAGGTCACAAATTTGAATAGTATGCTCGAATCTCAGTGGAGTTTGTTCAATATATTGAAGGATAATGTGGATGATTTTGACAATACGTTAACGGAATTCAACTACAAGAATGCACTCCCGGAGAATACTAAGAATTAGATATCGCAGATTTTACTCCAGTTCAAAAGAACCGTTAGAGGGAAAATTGATAGTATCACTGAGGAATTGTCCGCCCCGAAGGAAAGTTTGAATTCTGAACAGAAGAAGAAAAGCGTAAAAAAAAAAAGAAGGAAAGTGTGAAAAATGAGAAGATGATGCCGATTATGAAGAAGAAGGCCGAAGGAGATTTGGGTTCTTTGGAGCATCTATGGCCAGAGTGAGTACAGTTTGTGGAGCATTTGAATGAAAGAGGATATCTAAGCAAGGCAGTGGATTTTGAAGATGGATCGGTATATCTTCAAGGTCACAACACGGCGGAACTCTATAGGTTTATCAGGCTTGCAGCTATCAATTTTGCCAAAGACAATGTTGGAATGTCAGAGTTGTTGTCTAGGAGTGATCTAAGAAAAGTTGCATTTTTTTTTTATTTACTGCCCAAGTCTTGAAACCAGAGTTATTGCTGCTTTAAGAAGGTTGCACTCTTTCATAAGTAGCGAGGAGGATATTGTAAGTTGAATTTTGTAGTCTATTTTTCTCAGAACTTCTGCCTCAAATTTAATCTTGTCTTTGTTGATATTTTATCTCATCAATTTTTCTTTTGCCTGAATTTTTCTGTTTACATTTGATTATTTTAAGTACTGTGTCTCATCAATTTTTATTTTTTTTTAATCCACAATTCTGATTCTTCGTTGAATATGCTTAGTATTGTGCCCTTAGTGATCTCGAGGACATTGCAATACTCCGTCCGTGAAACAACTTAGATTGACCGATGTTGTTAGATTGCTCTATGCATATGGTTTCAATGCTGAGAAAAATGAGGTACCAATTCCAGATGACGTAAGGCAATCTGTTGTTAACCTGCTTGAAGAAATTGTTGATATAAGTACCTACCAGCTCCACGAAAGATGACCAGAGTCTTTCATTGGAAGGGTAAACGGTGGATGATTGAAAAGGGTATAATTGTTACTGAATTATAGTATAGAAAAATGGTATCGTATATAATTGCTTTGTCTTCAGTACCAGTACATACAGATATAACTTTTTGATTTCTATGAACCATTTTAAGTTGATTCAGTCACTTGTTTAATATTCTCCACAAGGGCCCATCTAATGGAAAAAAAATTATTATTCTGCTAAATGTATGTTACCACCCCGGACTTGAATCCATTGTCTAGACTTTGAATTTCCTTAGACCTTCAGAAGTTGTAATAGAAAGCCATAAATAGAACCCAACAAGGTCAAGCAGGAAGCTTCACTTGCCCTATTTTATTCATATAGACCGCCAATCACATTACTTTTTCCACGTCTGACATACACTGCTATAATACCAAATACTGTTCTACGCGCTCCAAGCTCTATTCATCCTCTGATATATCAATTCGGTGGCCTCGAATCCCAGTCATATAATAGATATATATATATATTCACAATGCTTCGGACGCGATTCATTCATAATTGGCAATCATAATTTAATGCCTCGACAATTCAGTTGCTCCGATCCGATTTATCGAAGATCATCCATCAGATCTTTTGCAAGGTGTTTTCACTTTCAGCGCCCAAACTTCCGATCCAATCCAAATCGGAATCAGAGATTCCAGAGTTTAACATCACTTAACTATTCCTCGACTCCACATCGCTGATGCGAATTCGCCGGCCGATGCAAATTTCAAAGTCAACTTATGTATTAATTCCAGTTGTTCAAGGTGTTGCGTCTCGTGTTGCTTAAATACGTCACCATCTATTAAAGATGCGTACAGAGATGCCATTTTCAACCAGTTTAAGGCAGATGTGAAAGGTATTAAGAAGTCTAAATGTGATATTATGTGTATGGATGCGGCTTGTTTTGACTTGTCTTGGCTACTGGGCATCATTAGGCGTTGCGATGCAAAATTGTTCGCAACAGTGGTCAAAGAGCTTTGTGAAGATCCTGATCTTCGCAATGCAGTATCTGATGGAGCGGAACAATATTACTCTGCAGCAAGTGATATGCTTATTTTGATTAATCACATTTTGGAGGCGATGGGAAATGGAGAGATGATTACTCCAATGTCATTCCCTGTTGACTTTTTACCATTTGGACTGATACAATGGTGAAGCTCGTGAATAGTATCTCTTCTTCTGATCCGGTAATAAAGTCACTGGAGAAAGGTAGTATTTGCGTAGGGGAAACCCTCCCTTTGGTTGAACTAAAACGGATCTACAATGTTTGTCAAGGCATTTTCACCCGAAATTTCGATAGCGCGAGTGGTCTCTTCAAATGGTGGGCCAAGATAGTGCACGATGCCATCATCTTAGACCAGCTTTGATATAAATAGCAAAAGGCACCATGAGGAGGATGATTCAGTAGGGACAAAGTATATATTTTGGCTTTTACACCTTGAAGGGCTTTCTTTTTGTAAATTCTAAGATGGGATTTAACCTAGCTTTATGAAAAATATTTTCATGATCACCGACATTATTGATACCTGCCCAAGACAATGCGGTACTGTACCCATCTGAACTTACTCTGTTGTGTTTTTCCGTCTAGGCTGGATTTAGTAAGCAGTTTGATTCCGCTGTTCAAATTTTCAATACTTTTGTGTTATCCGGTAATATCCCATTCTATATAATACATACTCAGAAAAATCGTTATGGCATTCTTCGTGACTTGGACTCGTCATAGTGGATCTCACACCTATAAGCATGCAGCACGAGTGCGGTTAGGCTTTTACTTTTCAGTCACCTTTTTACTCTCTGGTTTTGGCTATTTTGATCTTTTGTAATCAGGATAATTGCAAAAAAAAAATATCCTCCAGTGCATGTATTAAATGATGTTCAACTGTAATTCAGTTGTAATGGTTAAGCCAGTTTTTGAAGCATAATCTGAGGATGGCATCTATGGATAGGAAAGCTATTCACATGTAGAGAAACGCAAATTTTTGTTATCATTTTTTATTAATGAAAATTTTGTGCTCGTGATGGAGCTCACTTCAGTCGAAAGTAATGCAGATCTCGCAGAGATAGCACGAAAAACGGTGTAAAGCTGGGCCAAAACACGCCGCAAGTCATCGAAATGACAAAATTTAGTGGAGATTTCTCAAATTATGTGAAGAAGCTTTAAAGTCTGTTTTCATGGAGTATAAGCTTCTGTGCAATTTTGCGAATTCTGTTCTCTATACGAAATTTCGAGCTTTAACGCCGTTTGATTGCCGTATTTGAGCACTTTCAGGCAAAACGAGGTTAAATTTCTGCCAAGTCTACTTTCGAGGAGTCACGCAGCTGGAAATTTCGCCAAATCTGTGATCTTTACGAAATTTCGAGCTCCAATGTAGTTTAATTGCCGTATTTGAGGTATAACGCGGTTGAATTGAAGCAAATTGCCGTTAATTTCGTACGTCATTGCAAAGAATTGCAGGAAGAAGTGAATTGTAGACTACAGACTACAAATTCTATCAGAATTGTTTTTATTTGGTCAGGATTTATTGAAAGCTTCAAATATGAGGGAAAACTCGAAAAGATGCTATATTGCTAGCAGTCCATATTATTTGCAAATATATAAATTATAATGATCATCTCAGACTTTACAGGCTTTCATTTCAATTAACCCTTTGAAGTGGAACGGTAGAACAGGTGTTAGATTGCAAGAAGATCAGCTCGTTTGCAATATATGTTCCTCATCCTAGATATCAGTGCTTTCTTTAAAATCAAGCCTCTCGTAGGGAAAGCGGGCTCCAATTCCTGTTAAATTGATTCAAAGCCAACTTGTTTGCAAGTTCTTAATTTATGGTTCTATTCTCGGATTTTAAAGGTATTACAGGGAGTAGGCACTAGGAGCTAGAGTTGAATCTCAGAAATGACATCATCTAGGATTAAGAAAGTAAATAAACTAGGATTAGGCAACTAAAACTGCCATTGAAAGGTAAGGAAATCGAGTATTCATTTAACTATATTTGTTTGAAAGTATTTTTGACTTTTTGCATATGTTATGGGTTCATTTTATTTAAACCCTAAAAGTATATTTCTATGGGTCTCTCATACATACGTACACATCAGAGAATAGAAACTTATATTGAACTATTTGTTGGACTTTCTTCACAACCAACAAGAGAAACTCTTGACTGTCTCACCAAAATATTTGGGTAGTCTAATCGTTATGTGTTGTTCCATCATGGAGCATTGCTATAAACTAAGGATAGGTAAACTCACTATGCTAGTCTTGTGTATTCATGATTGACTGTCATTGTGTATTTATATTTGGGCATGATGTCATGAGTAATCATAATGTTCGATACAATAATTTGTTAATAGATGTGATGTCATTCATGGTTGAGCATGGTGTCACCATTCACCTTAACATCCAACTTATCTCAACTCAATCTGTATTGGCTGTGGTCATGAATATCATTTTAGGGAATTAGAAAGAAGTTTGACAACAAGCTTATTCACTCATTGTCGCTCATTGGTTCCTTCTATATTTCTCTTCCACAACCTATAGCCAAACCCTGCATTGTCAGTCAATATGTATTAACATTGGATTGGAACATTGAATATTATGCTACTATGCTTACTTTTAAACAATAAGTATGACCGATTCATTTATCCAAATTAGAGAGAATATCATGGTATAGAGATAATTTCTGAAAGTTGGTATCATGCTTAGAAATGAAGCTGACAAATATGTCATTCTACAAGATTGCTTCCTTCTAGTTATAAATTATTAGTTGTATATGCAGACAGAAACATTACCAACTTCTATTTGGAAAAATGTTAGTAGGCATTACCTCATACATAACCGGTACTGCCAGGAAAGATAAATCTTCAAATCACTATACCCCTAAAAGAAGAATGGACTATAAAAGTTTTGTACCTACGTTATTTGCTTGATAGAAAGAAAAGTAATTACATGAGAAATTGTACTATGAAGTAAATGATGAAGGATTAAAGATATTTAGCAATTAATATTATACCTCGTATTTCCCAGATTTTGTCTTCTCTCATTACTCGATGTCTCTGCTCATTGTTTTACATTAAGATGGCTTATCAGCTCTGATCTCAGTGTAGAAGCAACTATAGATTGGTTATATGTGATATGAAGTTCGCTGTTCCAAAACTGATAGGAGTTAAGCGTATAGATCCCCTGATGGAGCAGTCTTCAGCAAAATGAATTTTGTACTTAGGCTAGACTCTAAACTGGTTGGAAGTGTTATTTTTCCATCTACAAGTTGGATTCCTACCTCAAAGTCCTAACCTAGCATAGAAATACATTTATAAATTTTCCTTTGTAATTACGAGAAAACATAAGAACTCTCTCTTTTAAAACTTAAAGAAGAGAAATATGCAAATAACTTTAACTCCATACAACTTGTTACTCAATCCTTGTATCTTGTAGAAATAGAAATGTATAATCTCTATAATGAAGGCAAATATTGTAATTAAAGATTCAGTTGTATCCCATGACCGCACTTTCCTTTGTAACCTTCTTAATATACAAAATCTTAATGGTGTATATATACTTGTATGGAGATGGGTATGCGATGAACAAATATGCCCCAGATTTTGTCTCGTAGCCATCCATTAGCTCTACCTCATAATCATATGGGGCTTCCTTATCCCATATTTGTTCCTTTTCACAAAGGCCTCAAATGAGAAGTCTTGGTTCATCTTCGATCAATCAAGATATGAGCATCTCCGCGATTGATTTTCTAATGGAAGCAATAATAGATTGATTTCAATTTACTATAAGTATTTTGACCAATTTAATCAGGGATATCTTTCTGAGTCACATTCTCTTTGCAAACTGCAGTAATCCCTTTTCATGCTTTTCCTTTTTGATGTTTTCGTTGTTCATTAGAATGAGGATTGTTAGGACAATCCATAGTTATTGTTCTTGGACTCATACCTCCAAGATGGATAGGAGCATTGACAAGTTGCCAACTTATGGTTCAAACCTAATTACTTGATGCATGGCGGGACTGCAAATAATTTCAGAATATTTTTGACAAGCCTCTTTCTAATTGGATGACTGGTGATTTGTATAAAGCATTTTTCTCTTTGTTTTCTGAAACAATATTAGTAGTGAAATTTTTATTTTTTAAGTTCACAGCTGAAGGGTTGTGTGCATTGATAATATGAGGTATATGCGAAAATGTGGAGAATTATTTCGGCGGATAATTTGGCCAAATATTCAGTAGATAGTGATAAATAAGTCTTACGCCAGTAAATAAATTAAATTAAGCAACTATTTCCGCAGTTGACTAGACTGCTGTAAGAGTACCTTCTATCATCAGTAAGAATTGAACTTGAGACCTGAGTCCCATAAGTCCTCCACTTTGGAAAATATAGGTGAAAGCATAAAAATGGTGAAATATAAAACCAAGCAAGAGCTTGTTTTAAGCGTCTCATACATTGCTCGAGTGAGTTTTGATACTCAAGCAATACCTCTATATATTATCAATACCGTTTATTAGCTTGAAAAGAGACTTTTGTTTTCAATCTTGAAATAGGATTGGAAGTTCATTCGCAACCATACCAAAAATAAATAAATAAATAAATAATAAATTTGTATGCTCTTTTCTTATACGACAATATTATTACAACATTTATGACAAAGAACTTTGACAGATGCAATGATGAGCATACAAATCACCTTTTTGTTACATATTATCCCCGACATTGTCACTTATAGGGTCATATAGACGTAGTTTGAAATGAACTACTATAATTGGAAGCTACAGGGGTACAGTGTGTGAATGACTTTACTTGGTTGAATGCATCATATATTAATTTGTACCATGAGATGAATATTAATTGTGATTGTCCTGCTTCTTGTTTTGATTATTTCTAAATACATAAATAATTATAGGTTGCAGTGATCACAGATATAGTCCTTTAGTTATAACGGAATTCGTGGTATAGATACCTTGGGAAAATTATAACCTGCCCACCAGAAGGTTGGCAAAAATTTCTGGAAGGGTTCCTAAGATTATGTGTTGTCGTTTCTCCTTTATGTTCTAAGCACTTCGGGACGAAGTCTATTGTTAAGAGGGGGTGTATGTAGTGCCCACTCTAGTCTCCTGACTCTAATATGACATTATCTTACATACTTTAGTCTATGAGTAACTCAGGCTGAGGATCCAGAAGCGTGACTCTATTATCAGTGAATGTGATAGTTATGTATGTTCTCTATTAATATTATGATTACGATATAATTAACGGTTATTTGTACTCTGATATCATGATGGTGATAGTAGTAAAGGATAGACATGTTCCTATTGATGTTATAATGATGATAGCTTTGATCTATATGTATGGTTCCATTAACGTTATGATGATGCTAGCCATGATGGAGGTATCCCCTATGTTAGCCACTTACATTGGTTCTGGTTCACAATGAACAATGATGTGAATGACCAGGTGATGGTAATAATGCTATTATGAAATGACTAACACTAAAAAACCTGGTTACTGATTATTATTGAGTATGGTAGGAAAACCACCAGAGGCACTCGTACATGACGAGTTGACGACACCTGGTTTGATGAAAATTTATATTGTTTTATCTTTGAAATCGATCTTGAAACCTGCTATATATGTTCATCTATATTCTGAAATCCCGATGAAAGCGGAACCCAAAAACTCATTAAAATTCTACTTGCGATGATATCGGATCAGAGATTCGAGATCATCAGCGATTTTAACTATTCTACTTACGATAGCTGGCAAGACCTCCTCGGTTTTGCACCGCATAGTTGCTAATAGTGAGTACTGGACATAAAGGCGGCGTTCTAAGCTTGTCTATTAAAAACTCCAACACTATGCATATATTCCAACGCATAATTTCAAGATATTATTAAAAGATCCAACACATGACACATTATTATTTGATGTATATTAATGATACATGATGTGCCAATGTAACTTTCAGAGTTATCGGGTGTTCAAAGTTATGTTTGTAAATCTTTATGTATTAAGAGTTAATTATGGTATGCATTAGCTGGTTCTATTCTGTATTGTGAGATTTCTTCAGTGTTGAATTGGTTATAGATTTGAATATCTCGATTTTCTTCTGATTATGCTTTATAATTCCTGAGATTAAATGATGCAAAATATTTAAGAGGGTATTGATCTTAGAGGGGCAGACGAGATTGAATTATTATAACCGGTTTCAGTTCTTTTATTTTGTTTCATGAGCTTAAGACCGTAATTGGTTTTGAATAGCAATAGGTATGCCGTTGTGTAGAAGGTTTTAGTTTTTGGTTGTCTCAGGAGGTAGAGGCATAAAGCTGCTTGATTGGTTTATTGGTTTGGGTGTGTTCTTTTTAAGTGTCAAGAGGCTTTTAGTTTTTCAGTTCATTCAAGAGAGATTGCTTGCTTGTTTCGTTGTTCAGAGGATTTATAATTGGTTTTTAATGGTATTATGTATGCTCTTAAAGTGGGAAATATTATTGGTTTTCTTGCCCTTCGAGATTCTTACTAAATGTTTCTACAAGTGCAGTTGTATTCTAGTCGCTTACCTACCAACTATTTTAAAACGGAATGCAAAATGCCATTAACAACAGGTTTTTCTCTGTTAGTTTGATTAATGCATTGTTCTATGTAATAAATGGAAACTGTTTTTATTTGTACAATTCAAATGCTATTGGCTACATCTTAACAACAGAAGTAAGAGATCCAGAGACTACGACATTCACAGGTAGTTACGCTAGTTTACGACATTCATGCACAGTCATGCAATGTGGTATGTTTAAAGAGGTAACTTCCATTCTGTCTGTTTTATGTAGTTTTTGGAAAACACTTCTTGGTGTTTAGACTTCCAAAACTCATGTTTTTAAATGAGAGCTCTTTATTAGATTTGAAACATTACTTACTTTGAGTCGTTCATTACTGAAACTTTTAATTTCTATGCGATTAAATTATTAGAATCTTGTGAGATTAAATTTTTAAAATTTTATGACTTTTTTCAAAATTTCAGCTTTAGATTTAAAAACTACAATGTAGAACATAAAATGGTGGTAAATGCCTTACTCTTTGCCTAGTCATATATAAATTTATGAGTAAACTCTCGAGTATACTGTACTTGTATTATACTCATTTATACTTGTATTATCTCTTTTAAACTTACATGGCATGTTAAATGTCAAAATACCTATTTTATTTTATGGTATGTTCAAAATTTGTGATATCTTGCATATGGTTAATGATGATCTATTTAATTGTAAAATAAAATAAAA
>APFE030413987.1:200395-222040 GCA_000404065.3 Pinus taeda | reverse complement strand
GTGAATGACTTTACTTGGTTGAATGCATCATATATTAATTGTACCATGAGATGAATATTGATTGTGATTGTCCTGTTTCTTGTTTTGATTGTTTCTAAATACATAAATAATTATGGATTGCAATGATCACAGATATAGTCCTTTAGTTATAATGAAATTCGTGGTATAGATACCTTGGGAAAATTATAACCTGCCCACCAGAAGGTTGGCAAAAATTTCACGAAGGGTTCCTAAGATTATGTGTTGTCGTTTCTCCTTTATGTTCTAAGGACTTCGGGACGAAGTCCATTGTTAAGAGTGGGTGTATGTAGTGCCCACTCTAGTCTCCTGACTCTAATATGACATTATCTTACATACTTTAGTCTATGAGTAACTCAAGCTTAGGATCCAGAAGCGTGACTCTATTATCAGTGAATGTGATGGTTATGTATGTTCTCTATTAATATTATGATTACGATATAATTAACTGTTATGTGTACTTTGATATCATGATGGTGATAGTAGTAAAAGATAGACATGTTTCTATTGATGTTATAATGATGATAGCTTTGATCTATATGTATGGTTCCGTTAAGGTTATGATGATGCTATCCATGATGGAGGTATCCCCTATGTTAGCCACTTACATTGGTTCTGGTTCACAATGAACAATGATGTGAATGACCAAGTGATGGTAATAATGCTATTATGAAATAACTAACACTGAAAAACCTGTTTACTGATTATTATTGAGTATGGCAGGAAAACCACCAGAGGCACTCGCACATGACGAGTTGACGACACCTGGTTCGATGAAAATTTATATTGTTTTATCTTTGAAATCGATCTTGAAACCTACTATATATGTTCATCTATATTCTGATGATATGTTAATGGTTGCAGGCACATATGAGTTGCTTGGCTGAATGACTCACATATGGGTGATGGGGTTGTACAGGTGGATGGAACTACATGGGAGGGGGGGGACAGAGGTCCCTGATCTCACCCACTAGCACTCCCACCATGACTTGGGCTGGAAGGGTTGAAACACCTTCGCCTTGAAGATCATGATGCCATGAAGGCAGATCCCAAAGTTGGGTTTCTCATGAGGAGTTTACTGGGGGGCGCGCATCAAGGCGGATTCCTTGATCCCTGACACCATTAGTCTCACTATAGCAGGCAACATAAGAGATGATAGTGGTCTATGACGTTGCACACTATTTTCCCCTCGTAGTCACTGGATGCTTGAAGGGCAAGTGGTGTGGCACCCTTGGAATTTCAGGGGAAATTCTTGAAGGGCACAACCAACTTGGCACCCTTGGCATCACAATTAAACTATTAGGTGGTGTGGCACCCTTGGAATTTCAGGGGAAATTCTTGAAGGGCACAACCAACTTGGCACCCTTGGCATCACAATTAAACTATTAGGTGTGGCACCCTTGGAACTTCTAGGGAAGTTCTTGAAGGGCACAACCAAACTTAACACCCTTGGAATCATTAAAAATAAATAATAATAAATAAATCTAAGGAAGGAATGAAAACTAGGTAAAGTTACATCAAGGGTAAATGATGATTAGAAACTAAGGAAATTAAATCAAAACTAAAACTTGGAATAAGGAGGAATATAGGAAGAAATAAATAGAGTACCTTAAAAATTCTACCCGCCCCATGTTGGAAAATACTAGGTAGATTAGGTGGTTTAATTAGATAAAAGGGGAATACAAACATGTTGTAAGGATAAAGATTAAATCCTAACCAATTAAACTTAATGAAGAAAAAAGGAAGGTGAATTAAAATAAGAAAAATAAATTAAATTTAGAGAAATGTAGAGAAGTTCCATGTGGCATCAATCAACATAAGAATATCCCTCTAAGAGATAACCTAAGTTAATTTAGGAAGTAGATTGGGAATAAAATCTTGACTCATTAATTGAATCCAAGTAATAAACACAATTTAAGGAATAAAAGGGGAGGAATAAAGAGACAGCTAGGAGAAGAAATAGGAATCTTGCGAGGTGAGGAAAATATTAGTTTTAAATAAAAAGTTAAGTAAATAATTTTGGGTGACCCTTGATGAGAGAGTGACACATGGGTAGGTGAATAATCAAGCTATTAAATAAAAAAAATATTATAATTATGCATGGCATGCCAAGTGTCATCTATGATGACTCTTATAAAAGAAGGGGCAAGCCATGGTAGAGGGGACTTTTTGGGGAACCCTATTGTTGGATGGATGATATGATGTCAAAGCAGTGACTACGAAGCTATAGTGAGTTTGGTGAGGTAGAGGATTTCTTTTTAGAGAGGGGACTCTTGAGCTAAGGTTGCTCTCCTCTGCCGGCTAGATTCTTCCTCCATTATACAACCCCATTGCAGCTCGGGGGTCTGCGGGGAAGAAAAGTACCAAAGCAGTAGGATGGGAGGTTAACCAGTGGGTCTCGTTTTCGGATCAAGTGCGTCATCATACACTCGCAGAAGTGACTGGCAACAAGGAAATACCAGCGACAACAGAGCAAGCGAAGTCTCGCCTCTCCGGTGTACGGTACGTGTATTTCGTTACTACTTGACCTTAGATTAAAAGTATATAAATGTGGTGTTATGCTCCTGAAATGAGCATCAACGATGTATGTGTTGATTGAATTGAAATCTCAATGTGTTTGTTTTCCGGTTGTAATTGCTGTGTATTAAATATATATATTATATTATATATATATATATATAATATATATATATATATATATATATATATATATATATATAATTTTAGCTGGGTCATTTCACTGTTTTAGATGGGTCGTTTCACCCCCGGTTTTCCATGTTTCATGCTTAAAGAAGGTTATAGGTTACAAGCTCCCAATTCAAACAATATTGTCAGAACTTGACGAGAAATAGAAAATCATAATGGAACCTAAAGCAGTCACGGAAACAAGAACCCAACAGCTATGAAATCGATCAATTTCAGAGTATCTCATATAGTGGAAGAACTTACCCACTGAAGATTCCACATTGGAAGATGAGAATTTTATACATAAACACCTAGAACTACTCGAGCATTGATGACAACACTTTTTGAAGGAGGGGCATGTTAGGTCCCTATACTACTAGTGTAGCCCCTTATTGTTATTAGTGCAACCCCCTTATTGTATTTTTGTGTCCATGTAGTCCCCATGTTGTTATTATTGTGCCCCATAGAAGCCCACTATTGTTATTGCTGTGCCCCTACAATATTATTGTTATGTAGGTTCTGATTGTATTGGGACCCCTTAGACTCCTATATATAGAAAGGAGGTCTTGTCATTTGTATCACCCAAGGATTGTTCATTTGTGCAATGTAAAAGGAGTTGCCCCCTCGAAGAGACTGATTTTGAAGTCGTTGATCTATATTTTCTATCTTTTTGTGAGCTGGTTTCAAAACAATATGTATTTCTGTTTACATATATTCATTAATACTCATATATAAATGTGTATATTTTGAATAACATTTATGTAAATAAAGATACAACTCTTACTGAAACAATTATATGTAATTATTTGATAAATGTTACGTGCACTATTCAAGATAATAGGAAATGGGGCATAGGTTAATGATTTGAACTTTTTGAAGTAGAAGGTATCTGATTTCCCAATCCATAATTTTTGGTAAATTTGTATATACTTAATTAATATTATTAATTGCAATAATATCATATTGGAAATAAAAAAAAACACAGAGTCACTTGTTGAATTTTGATTGCTTGTAAAATGCATTAATATGAGTGTATAAATGCGATATATAATTTTTAAAATAAAACTCCAATGTAAATAAATGTTCATTTCTTAAAAGACACATGTAATTAATTGACCATTATTGTTAAGTGGAGTATTAAAGTTTCATTGTACATGTATCATAGATGATTGATGTCTTTAAAAATTTTGAATTGTAAGAAAATTCATTTCATTATCCAATGATAATTTTTTATAAATTTGTGTTTTTAAATAAAACAAAATTATATCATATGAGCCAATAAGGCACAAAGTTATGCTATCAAATTTCACTTATTTATATGGATTAATATGAGTGCATTAATGTGATATATAATAGCCATAACCTATGAATCATTTCTTCTAAAAACATATATTAGAATTTCTTAATAATAAGTGTTTCGACTATTTAAACTGGTGGGCAATGGGACAAATCAATGACTTCAAACTCTTTAAATATTAAGGCATTGGATTTTCAAACCTGTAATTCTTTTAACTTAGATGTGCTCTTAAATCATCAGGAAACCATTTATTAACTTTCATTTTCCTATCATGTAATTTAATAGGAGTGTATATAAATGTGACATCGTTGTTTTTTAAATCAAACACCACGTAAAAAAATATGTTTTTCATAATAAAACATGGAATGATTATAGCCCCAAGGGTTAGCACAATCGGTCAAGTCGGGGCCTCGCCAATGGGAGGTCACAGGGTCGAAACCCGAAAGCTCTTGGGGTTAGGTCTGGTGTGACCGAGGGGTGGACCCCCTTCGGGTGGGGTTTACCCAGATTTCTTGAACCTGGACGTAGCAGACTCACTGACCAAGGCCCGCGAACCAGTAGGAAAAAAAAAAAAAAACATGGAATGATTAATTGATAATGAATGTTAAGTGGACTATTCATGGTTATTCAAGAGATGGGTCATAAATGGACGTCTTTAAACAATTTGCATCACATGACATTTGATTTTCCCATCAACATTAACAATTTTTGAAGTTCAATCCTTAAAAAGATTATTTCTGATAGAAATAATGTAATAGAAGCAAACAACATATTAACCTATTTATTGAATTCTATTTCGTTATATGCATTGACGCAAGCTTATAAACGTATTGCACTTTTGAAATTATTTAAAATCTTAATGTAAGTAACGATATAATTTTTACAAAAGTCCATAATTTTCTATAATTATGTATTACTAAATCAATTACTTTAATATACAATCATCTCATAGAAGTCAATAAGTCAAGAAGTGATTTATTCACGTTTATATGCCTATCATGTGGTTTGATATCAGTGCATAAATGTGACATTGTTGTTTTTGAAATAAAAATCCATATAAAAGAAAATTATTTTCTTAATAAAACGTGGATTAATTAATTAATAATGTGTTAAGTGGACTATTCAAGGTCATTCAAGAGATGAGTCATAAATGAATGTCATTAAAATTTTTGCACCATAATATGACATTTGATTTTCCCATTCATATTAACATTTTGTAAATTTCAAATTTTAAATATATTATTTGTAGTTTATATAATCTCGTAGAAGCCAATAAAACATGAAGTTGAATTTTGTTTTTGGATGTTGAGGGTGTGATGACATCTAGCGTTATCTTGCAATTTGGTTTTCCTTCTACTATCGTTGTTGATTTCAGTGGCTTTGCTTCCTACTTTGCGTATGCACCATGGAGTGGCTTATTGCCTCATGGCTTTCACTTGGTTGTGGATTGGATTATTTTGTCGCTTATAACTTTCGTGAATAGAATAAGTGTATGTTGGTTTGTTCATTTATCCTCAAAGAGGGAAAAACAACAAAGGTTGTGTTTCGAACAATGGGTATGTCTCGCTGCGATGATAATGGAATGCACAATTGATGTAGGGGTTTACACATTCTGATGTTCGTATCTGACCAAGGCCTCTCAGTTTCGCTTGGTTGTTTCCTCCTTAGATGGTATGAGCAAAGGGGTATCAATTTATTTTGGCAAAAGGGAGCAACGTATCAAGCGGGAGAAGGTTTGAATCATTGTTTGTTGTGTTAGCACTAATTTGGGGCCTGAGAACTTTGCGAGATGGGACTATCCTATTCCACAACCCTTGCTTTTGGCGTGCACACAAAGGTATTGTCATGAACCCTTTACCACATCCATCATGAATTAAAAAAATTATACTCTGAATCTTGGGTGGAGGGTATTCATACATTCCCATAACATGTCTAGCCATGCCCCCCTAGAGTTTTCGTTGCCTAAACAAAGGGCTAGTCTAGAGTAGAAAAAATTCCAGATGAAAGGAATGACATACACAAATGGACCAAAAGTTGGGACTCTGTTTTATCTTTCAAAAAATACATAGAGAAGAAATGGGGCATTTTTGTTCATCACCAAACTCTACAATATGAGGGGAAGGTTCTCAACAAACATTTTCAACTCCAAGATTACAAGATCAGTACAAATACAACAAAATCCTAAACACCAAATTGGGAGGAGGGTCCTTTGGAACTGGAGTTTTAGCCTCCAAAAAAACAAAGGAACATCTCCCTCTTTCAAAGAGGATGTGAACTAGAAGTCTCCTTCCCCAATAGATCAGTGACAAAACATACCAAGTCCCTATATTTTGGACCAAATTGAGAAATCCCCCGCCTTGGAAGTAAATATTCCAGAAGTGAATTATTTATTCTCAATAGTTCATTCAAAGGTGGTTATTTGTATATTTAATGGCTTTTGGCCCAAGTCAGAAGACTTGCATCACTGGGTTTACTCCTGGACACCTAATTGTGACTTATTTTTATGCTCCAAGGAATTCTTCATTATTCAATTTATCACATAGGAGGATTTGGATTTTGCATTAAATGAAAGGCCATGGTTTGGAGATAGAGAGGGGCTCTTTATTGCTCCATGGTTTCCAGAATTTGATGCAACAAATATGGTTGTAATAACTCTATTGGTTTGGGTGAGACTCTCAAACTTCCCTCTTCCTTTTTGGCACCCTAAGATTCTAGAGGGCATTGGGAATACTTTGGGCAAGTTCAGAAAAAGCAACATGTAAAGAATAGAGAAAGGTATTTTTACCTGTTAGAATATGTGTAGAGATCGCCCTGAGCAAAGGCTTACCAAATCACATAATCTTGAAACATAAAAAATTTCAATGGTCTCAATATTTAGACTATGAGAGTACGATATTAGATGTCAGTTTTGTTTTCAAACGAGACATCCTCATAACTCGTGTCTGCGAGCTAAAAATAACATGGAAAATAAAAAGGTGCACAAGCCAAACAGATGGCAATTCTTAGATCCTATCTTATTTGATGAAGAAGACGAGGACAATGTGAAGAATTCTGTAAAAGAAAGGGGTACATAGGAGAAGAAAGATAATACTATTCTTCAACAGAGTGGGATAGTTTTAGAAGAAAATCAAAAGGAACATCTCCCTCTTTCAAAGAGGCTATGAACGGGAAGTCTCCTTCCCCAACAAATTAGTCACAAAGCATACCGGGTCCTTATATTGTGGACCAAATGGAGAAATCCCCCACCTTGGAAGTAAATATTTCAGAAGTAAATTAATTATTCTGTACATCATTCAAAGGTGATTATTTGCAAATTTAATGGCTTTTGGCCCAAGCAATAAGACTTGCACTAGTGGGTTTACTTCTCTTGGACACCCAATTGTGACTTATTGTTATTCTCCAAGGGATTTTTCTTTGTTCAATTTATCAGAAAGGAGGATCTAGATTTTGCATTAAATGAAGGCCCATGGTTTTTGGGGTAGAGCAAGGCTCTTTATTACTCCATGTTTTCCGGAATTTGATGCAACAAATATGGTCGTAACAACTCTACCGGTTTGGGTGAGACTCCCAACCCTTCATTTTCCTTTTTGGCACCATAAGGTTTTAGAGGGCATTGGGAATACTTTGGGCAAGTTCAAAAAGAGCGACCTAGAAAGAATAGAGAAAGGTATTTTTACCTATGCTAGAATATGTGTAGAGATCGACCTAACCAAAGGCTTACCAGATCACATAATCTTGAAACATAAAAAATTTCAATGGTATCAATATTTAGACTATAAGAATACGGCATTTAGATGTCTGTTTTCTTTTCAAACGTGACATCTTCACAACTCTTGTCTGCAGGCTAATAAGAACATGAAAAATAAAAAGGTGCACAAACCAAAGGGATGGTAGTTCTCGGGTCCACTTTTATCTAATGAAGAAGATGAGGACAATGTGAATAATTCTATAAAAGAAGGGTGTACACAGGAGAATAATTATAATACTATTCTTCAATAGAGTGGGACAATCTTAGCAAAAAATCAGGAGACATATCAATAGATAAATTTGGTACACAAAGAGGATGGCACAGTGGGAACAAAGTGTGTTCACACCTCAGATAACTCTAATTCGAATACAAAGCTTGCCCCAAAGACATATGTTAACAAAATGGCTCTCGTTTCAGTGGAACCCAAAGCTGGGAATTGGCAACCTGTTCATAAAAAGAAAGGAAAGGGGAAGATAACTAACTACATGGCTTGATCTTCCCCCATGTATTATAGTTACATTTTTTTTATAGTGTTATTTCTATTTTTTGAGTCCTTATGGGACAAACTTTTTCTTACATTTTTTCAGCGTATGTATATGCTTTATTACTTAGCTAATCATGGATCTGGGCAAATCTAGGTGAATGCACACCTTCATGTGTATATGCAAGATGCATATTTTTCAATATGAATAGAAATACAAGTTTCTTTTGTCAAGAAAAAAATAAATAGAACATGAAGTTATTTATTAAATTCTATTTATTTATATGTTTCCATGATACATGTTTATAAATGTAATGTATTATTGAAATAAAATTCTTAATGTAAGTAAATATACAAATTTTACAAATCAATAATTTAGAATTAATTGACAATACATTTTAAATGGTCCATTTTGGTTTTAATCCATAACTTTTTCTAACTATGTCTTCTTAAATCTATAAGTTGTACTTTCAATCATCTCATATAAGTCAATAAGTCATAAGCCATTTATTGACTTATATTTTCCTATCATGTGGTTTAATATTTTTTCCTATAAAAATAAAATCATACTTCCATTCATATTTGAAAGAAAATACATGTTTCATGTACACACTAATTGTGTGCATTTAGCAGGATCTGCCCACATCCATGAGTGGCAATCATAGAAAAAACAAAATTATATTTACATAGGCTTATAAGCATTCAAAAGGAGCAGAAGAAATGGGCTTGAACATGAGCTAAATAAAAGAAATAGAAATACAAGACAAAGGAGGAGATCAAGTGATGTAGAAGTTGCTTATCTTCCCCTTCTTTCCTTTCTTTTTCTAAACCTATTGCCATTCCCTAGCTTTTGGATCCACTAGAGCCAAAGCCATATCACTCACAAATGTCTCTAGAGTACGCTCTTTTTTTGATTCAGATCTTTCTAATACATGGACACACTTTGTGCCCACCGTACCATCCTCTCTGTGTGCTAAATTTCTATTGATCTAACTCCTGGATTGTTTATGAATTTGTCCCTTTAATAGTGAGTAGCATTTTCATTCTTTTCCTAGGTGCCCTAATCTTCTTTTGATGTATTCTTCATTGTCTCTTCTTCTTCTTCGTTAGAGAGATGTGGGTCTCTAAACTACCATCCATTTGACTTATGTGCTTTCTTCATTTTTGTGTTATTTTTAACATGTGGTCATGCATTTTGCAGATGTCCTGCATTAAAGAAATATCGACATCGGAATGTTGTATTCTTATAGTCTAGAACTTGAGTCCACTAAAAGTTTTTTATGTTTCAATATGATGTGATCCAATAAATCTTTGTTGAGGTCTATCTCCAAACAAATTCTTGTAAAAGCAAAAAAGTCTTTCTTTGATATTTCCATGTCCCCCTTTTTGAATTTGCCCAATGTATTTCCAATACCTTCTAAGACCTGATGGTGGCAAAAGGGAAGAGGGAGATTTGGGAGTCTCACCCAACCAATAGTGTTGTGACTATCATATTTGTTGCATCAAAATCTGGAAACCATGAAGTGATGAAGGGTCCCGCTTCACCCCAAAAACATGGCCCTTCCTTTAGTGCAAAATCTAAATCCTTGTATTAATCAAATTGTACAATAAAAAATCCTTTGGAACATAAATAGATATCATAGTTGGGTGTCGAAGAGGAAAAAATCCATTTGTGTAAGGCTTTTGATTTGGGCCAGAAGCCATCAAATCAACAAATAACTAACTTGGAATGAGGAGTTGTAAAAAGAGTATATACCTTCGCAAGGTTAATTTCCATGGTCAGAGATTGCTCCATTTGATCAACAATGTAGGGACCTGGAACACTTTGTATATGCTTTGCTAGGGAAGGAGACTTTCATTTCATAACATCCTTGAAAGAGGTAGATTTTCCGATTGGAATCCTAGATCCTGAAGCTCCAACCCCTTAAGCACCTCCTCTTAGCCTAGTGGAGAGGATTAAATTTGAGTTCATTTTGATATTATATTCTTGGAGTTGGGAAGAATCATTGAGCACCTTCCCTTCAAATTGCATCCATAGGCACATGTTGACCAAACCCCAAAGGGCAGAACAAAGCTCTTTGTGAGTCAAAACAGCCATTTAGGTACAATGTATGGACCCACTGCCGACTCCATCGCCCATTGGACAAAGCTTATTCGACATATTGTGTTTATACTCTTGGACAACTTAACCATAGCAAGTTGTCGAAAATGCCCAATAAAGTATTCAACAAACAATAAAAAATAAAGAAATAGGAGTGCAAACCTATGAACTATCGGCCCCTAATGCCACAACCACAGTAAATTTGGAAAGTCAACTTCCAAAACCCAATAGGTAAACATATTTGCGCTTTGGTACCAGGCCACAGACAAATACAAGGTCCAAAAAGTGACAAAATCCATTGAGTCTATGTCACAGTTGTCTTTTATGGCCTTTGACACGGAGCAAAGAAGAACCAGTTGATAATCCATCGAAGAGATAATGAAAAAGGTCATGACAGGGGCCATATGTGCAAAGGAGCACAAGCTCCTCACTCCAAGAAGCATCATTTGCAACAGAGGTTCAAAGCCAGGTTACGTCACAATTTTCTTCACAGTTGATCGTTTGAGCCCTAACACTCTCCTTTTAAATCTCAAAAATCATGTGGCTTAATATGAGTGTATAAACGTGACATCGTTGTTTTTGAAATAAAACTCCATGTAAAACAAAATAATTTTCCCAATAAAACATGGAATAATTAAATGATAACGAGTGTTAAGTGGACTTTCCATGCTCATTGAAGAGAAGGGCCACAAATGGGTGTCTTTAGACTTTTTGCACCATTATTATGACATTTTCTTACAAATTACAATTAATTGATAATGAATCCTAAATGGTATTTAAACAAATTATAATTATTTGCTAATTGTTTCTAAGTAGTCTACACCTACTCTTGGTGCTTTCCAAAGGCACCAAGGGGACCTGGAAAATTAGCATAAAAACATATTTTACTTAGTAACTTTTTAGTAGACTAGTTTCAATGCAAGATTTGCAAGGGAGGCACTCTTGCCAAATCTTATATTACTGATCAACAACTCCCCTTCTAGGTTGTGGGAAACTTGGGGGTGAGAGTCGTTAGGTAACAAAATTACACATCAAGGAATATGGTCTATTATCGATAGCTATAATATATTGCTTTGATGTTACACATACTAAAATGATTTAGTTGATTCCTACTAATAGTTGCTTTCATGCCTGTATTGTGTATTGATATTGTTCTAACAATTCCATGTTTGACCTATTCATGGTCACTAATTGGTTTGAAATTACTAAAAATATGTTTATATTATCTTATCTTAAGTTAATATGGTGATTGTGTCAAGAGGCATTATACAACCTAGTCTGGCAAGACCCCATGTAAACATTTACCCCTGTAAATGTTAATTTTTACTAGGATAGGGAAAGTTGCCTATTAAATTTTCAGGCCATAGACTAGTTAAGATAAGTTTGAGTTAGTCATTTGATGGGTTTACCAATGGTGGTTTACAATCCCATGGTATTGTGTAGACCATGGTATTTGTTACAATGAATCTTATTTTAAGGCTTGAAAAAATTCATTAACATGGAATGTAAGAGTACTAGCTTAAATCCATCTTAACTACAAAATTCATCCCTCTTGGCACTTGGTAGATTTGGATATAAGATGGATCCATGCTATTTTACAAAATAATTAATGTGTATGGAGTCTTTGTGTTGGTGTTGGTTGTTACAAGAATAAATTTAAACATAATATGAGTTTATGTAATATTTTCTCTTGTTGATTATCAAAATGTTATCAACCTCCTAAATTATATAATAAAATATGATACTTAATGCAAAGAAAATTACTAGTAGTACCTAAAATTAAAATTGTTATGATAATTCCCCGGTAGGGGTGCCCTCAGCATAAGTGAAGGACATGGAGGGGCATTTAACCCCAACCCACGCAACATTTGATCGAATGAAGTGTGTTCAATACGCCTCAAGCGGCGAGTGAAAACAGATGGTTCTCGAAGGGCGTTGTGGTATAATTGGTATGTGGGTTCTCTCAGACAATCGTTGGATCTGCATGGTAATGGGCAGAAGGAAACTGGTTGGCAACGTATATGTAGGAGTGCAGGGTGACTTATTTTCCTTGCCATCCCTGGCTCCCCAAATTGTGATAGTAAGAAAGGGCATCGCTTCAAGCATTGGAGGCTTATCAACTATCACAACAACAACTCAAGATAGAATAATTTGGGACCCGGGCTCATGGAGGTTTGCACAAACACTGGGTGAGCACTTAGAGTTTGTGTGCATTAAACGACAATTGGGGCTAGAGGTTACGGTGACTTTGTGTGTGGCCATCTCAATTTCAATCCAACCAGTTAAATTCTTTTCCCCAACTTCTAGGTTTGCACACATTTTTTCACCTGTCTGAATTGCCAATTTTCATGGTGAAACTATTGTTTGGCACGAGGTAGTTGTGACTAAGTTGATAGCTGTTAAAGATCGATTCCTTCTGGTCTCTGCCTTTTTAATTTGTCGAAGTTCATTATTCACAGTCAATTGGGGAGCTAGTGTTGTTGTTCATGGGGTTTCCACTTTCTCTGTTGGGGTTGTGAGTCAATCATCGTTCTGGGTGTGTTTAGTGTCTAGAGTGACCATGAGTTGACTCCTCTCCAGTGTGCAATTTTTTAAATCTTCTTGGGTTCTTCGCCCTAGGGGTGTTGGTGACGATTTACCCTAGGACTTTCAAGGAAGTTGCTTCTCTGAGCATAGGGCATGGGATTAGTGGCCTTCATTTGTAATTCTACGAGCCATACAATGCTAGCAAGGTCATGCTCGCAAAGGCATGGGGCTTTCTGGCCAAGGAGCAGACCAAAGAGTGGAAATTCGAGACTTTAGGGAAGAAGTAGACCAACAACTACCCCCTTCTCCTGGTAGAGTTGATCTACCACCTCCATTCGATTCACTAGAAAATCAAATTCAATAGGTCACTATGGTTCTGGAATAACTTGCACGTGACTGGCATGAGGACCGAAATGAAATTATTGCTTTCATGAACAATCTTCAACACAACCAATGGCACGTGATGGGTCGATTGGTATCCCTGTGTCAAGGTCAAAAAAGGTTCCAGGAGAGGCTAGACCGACTTGATGGCAGGTTGGAACATATGAAAGCACACATCCATGAAGGTATTTTCCCTTCCTCGTCTCCAAGAAATGGACTGTACATTCTAGACGTCGGGCAATCTTGTTGATTAGGGATGAATGTCAGATCATTTTGGTTCTTGGGATCTTTTTTATTTTTTGGGCGATCTACATATGGTCTTTGTGTTTACTACTATTGTTGTCAATGTGTTTTTGTCATTACCTTCAAGCCAACATGTCTAGTAGGAATGAGGTCGAAAGTATGTTATCACCAAGCTTATCATGATGTACTTGTTACCTACCAAAAGTGGGTGATGCCATAGGATAATTTTTCTCCTAGATTTGTCTTCAGCTATCAACTAGCAACCCCTAACAACCATCAATGTAGCTGATATATTGTGCCATTTGATCTCCACTCCTTGACCCAGTTGTATGTTCCCTTGCCCATCTATCGAGAGGATATGTTTGAAGGTGGGTCATCTAATCCTAAAGGTATGTTTTTCATTGTGCAATCGGGTACTTATGCTTGTTTTTCATTGGGCACTTTGGGCATGTATTATTGTGTGACTTCGAAGAAGGAAGGGTTTTGACTATAATTTTGTTCCCTCACCTTAAATGGGGGGTTAATCCTCAATCCTAGTCTCGTGGGATCTCCCCTATTGGCTTATAGCTTTAGGAAGGGCACTACTTGAGAAACCTCAATTTTGGTAACGTGGTCCCATTTTCCCATTTCATAATTTTCACCTCCCCCGCACATTACAAACCCTATTTCATCATCTTCCCTCTCTGGGTCGACATAACCATTGGGTCCACAAGGCTCTGGTTGACATGCTCCCCTTGTCCACATGTTTAGGTTGGGCCTCGAAATGTTGTTCTGAAGGATGATGCAACTAAAAGAAAATTAAAAGCATATAATGGCCACAAGCAAGAAACAAAAGAAAAGAATATTATAGAATGCAAAAGATGGCCAGGGCATTATATTAGCACGTGGGCAAAAGCCAAAACATGAGCTCTACCCCTTCATTATGGCCATCACCCTAGTTCCTAGGGCCTAATCAGTGCTGCCACACCATTAAGGAACCCATGCATGTCCCAACCCCTAGTGGGCGACGGACCACCCCACCCTAAGGGAGTAATAACTACTTATATCATACACGGCATGCCCTCATCTCCTAGCGCCCCAAGCAGTAATACAACGAAAAAAAATCAAAAAGGAAAAAGACAAATGAAGAAGGGTGGAAAAACAAAAGACGTGGCAACTCATGTACCATGATTGCTCCCTCCTACATCTATACACCTAAATATGTGGACATTCCTCATCAATACCACCCTTGAAACCATGGTGTTTGGTGTTGAGACCCCTGTGTCCCTATCCACCACATCATTATTCACATGACCCGTATCACTTGAAGGATATACCTAGGACATGTCTTTCCATTTAGGGGTTGGTAACACCTAATAGGGTTGTTTATTAGCCACTCCTACCTAGGGAGGTAACACTAATACATGCTCAAAGACCCAAATTTGGAAGGGAAGCCCGTTATGAAGTCTCATTTGTGCCCTTGATTAACAAGCTTGGTTCACTTAGATGCACTAATGAATTATTATATCTGAAGATGAGGAAGTGCATTGGATCTTATATGTAATTGGCAAGTGGTTTCATCATGGGTTGGTCAACTTAATTAGGGCCCAAGCCCACCAAAGGATCATATTAACATTTGTAAGGGATGCTTTGAGAGCCACGAGACTCCATCATGCATATTAGCATCATTTCATGCCATGGGCACTCTCGGCACCTTCAAAAGTTTGTTCGTTGCCCCACATTATTCGCAAGATGATGCACTTGGACCAACATAACCTAGCTAGCTTAGCATGATCAAGGTAACTAATCCAAGGCCCAGAGGAGGTTTGTCTCACCCTTGAGACGTGGGAGGGCATGCACCATCATCAGAGTCCTCATTTGGAGCAGTCTACAAGCTTATATTTCATCAGGAGACCCACCAGACAGTAGATGTGCCCCAAACTCATTTGGGGACCCACACGATGACTTACTTGAAAAATTAGGGGTCATCCCCTAATTCATCTTTATTGGAGCCCACTCTCTCATCATGGCACTTTGAGGACTCAATGCGGCCCTCCAACGACCCTTCTTCATCATGACGTCATCCTTTCGGCTCACTTATGGATGGCTTTTTTATGACTTGTCATAGCTATTTGGTTGCCTTGTAACCAAGACTCGTTATTAGCACATTATTTTTGATTTTGGGGGCTCATTAGGCTAAATCGAATTAGGAGAGACTCATATAAATAGAGATGAGTCTCATTTGTGATAATTAATCATCATCACTTCGATCTTTCTCTTGTAAACTAATTCATACTTTTGTTTCAGTACGTTATCAAATATTCTTTGATGCATTTCGATATTTGGGGCTAGAATTTAGATCTTCTTTGGAGCTACTTCATGGTTTATGGTTGGATATATCTTATTGTCATCTTGTAAGTGCATTTTGATCAGAATTTCTTTTGAATTGATGTCTAACGTATGGAATTGTTGCAACTAGTTAATGCTCTCATGCCCTAATTTATTGAGAATCATTGTAAAAGGCTATTTGATTGGTAATTGCATATGTTACTCATTGCATGACGATAGATGAATGTTCCTAGTGGATGAGATTTTGTTCTTCTTCCATGAAAATCCGTAAATCTTGAGTGGGTAAATGTTGAATGTTGGTAGTTAGGGCATCAATCTTTAGCCTCCTTAAGGATGGTTTGGCCAATTTTGAATCATCTTAGACTCCATAGCCCAAGGGATTATGCACTAGTTTGAGAAATTGGGTGATCAACCTCTCTTTCTCTTTATTTTCTCTCCTACCAATTTCGGCCCCCCTTCCCTAGGACGGCTAGCTAGGGCATCAAGTGAATTCTCTTGGAAGAGGGATTTTGGGATTCCAGTCAGATAGAACTCTTCCTTAGTGTTTTCCCTTGATAGTCTCAAATTTTGGTGGAATTATCATGGTTAATTCTCCATAAATTATTGTGTCCTAGGTGTGCCCTAGAAGGGAACCTAGTTTGTTTTCATTAGATAGGTGGCTTTCTTGAGCATTGTATGAGCCTTGTATACGATAGAATAAACCATAAGAGACCCTTTCTTCTCTCTTACCTTGACCTAGAAAATACCTCGGAGGAATTTATTCCCATGATTATCCCTAAAAACCCTAGGTCTAGCATAATTCCTTAATAAGTCTCCTATGAAGAGCGAAGAGCTTATTTGAAGTGTCAAATCATCTTATAAAGCTTCTTGAGAGGTCCTACCTCACCACTAGAATCTTGAACTTAGGCATACATGTTATCATTACAAACCTCAAGCCCTAAGTCTTGATCTCTGTCCTAGGCCTTTCTTGGAGAACCTTTAGCTTCTTTCAAGCATTGAACTATTATTGTGCCTCTCCTTGAATGAGCTTAGGGGAATCACTTCACACATAAATCATTGATCTTCCCTTTTCAAGTGATTCCTTTCCTACCAAGACTCCTCCCATTGGTGAAAGTCCGTAAAGAGCAGGTAACAATCACTGAGGTGACAGTGGATCTTTGTCCCATTGTTATCACTTCGTCTAGTAGTTGTCCCATAGGTTCCCCTCCTTGATCTGGATTGAACCATTATATTATTTTTCATCCATCTCAATGCATTCAAAGTGGAAAAAGTCGAGGAATCATCTCACATGACCATTTTTACCGACGAGACCTAGTTTGGCAAAACAAAGTTTGAAACATTCTGGGAGTGTTTTGAGGCATCAAATGACGTTTTTTGGGGGTAAAACTTTGTCATTTAAGCACCACAACTTTTCATGTTGTTCTACACACAAAGATATTTCCAACAGTGCAAGAAGCGTGTCAATCAGAGTACGCATGAAAAAGTTATACCACTCAGAAGTTGACCTTCTTCTTTTCACACCCATAATTCAGGAGGATGTTGCGTCAAACCCCATTATTTAGGGAAAAAGGACTAGCCACATTATTATGATGTAAAGGACTCTAGAAGAATCTATTTTGTAACTTTCATTAAGAGTTGAGGTAGTCAAACCTAACCACTAGTAGATTATCGGGTTGTGTTATAACCAAGCCACTAAGGGTATGCATTCCATGATTTCAAGTGCATTTGTTCTATAGCTGAGCAAAAATACTCAAGAGGGATAGGAGGTAGAGCACACAGAGAGGATATGTGCATTGAGGCAGCCCATGGGCCACGGTCCATACTTCTTTGTACTCGCAGCCATATTTTTAGACAGAGAAGGAGAGTGGAGAAGCCTCACCTTCCAGTTGGGTTTTCTCCTGAAAGGGTTTCCAAAAGCATATCTTGTGTCTTATGTGTGTGTGAGATTTTATTTTTTCGTTCTATATTTTGTGCATAATTTTCATTCACGTGCATGCACTATTAATAGTAAATCTAGAGATCCAGAAATTTAATAAAATTGTACTAGTATAGAATTTCAGATATTAAATGTAATATTATTAGATCTGTTGTGATGAACTATCCAATGGAATATCCACAACAGTTTACAGATCACTCCTAGGGCCCTGCTAGATTGTGTGGTAACAATACCTTTGATATGAATTAATTGAAATGCTTGATTCACAAAAAAAAAATTGTTATGGTAACATACATACTAGTATAATTCTATCATTAAATAAATTTTATGGGCACTTTCAAATTGTGTCAACCTTCTACTGGAATAGTAACTCAACACAGCCAGCGTGGTACTACATCAAATTTTAATTAAATTGGTTAATAATACTAATATACAAAATATTCTTGTCATCAAATAATATTAATAAACTTTTTCATATGAACCATAAATAATATGAAAAACAAATAATGTAAGGAGTCCAAGATTAAGACGTTCAAGATTTGCTTATGCAAGTTCAGATAAATTTGATTTATATAGTTAATCATGATAATTTTATCATAAAAAGTTGTGAATATATACATCAAAGTAATGAACTAACCAATTTTTAAACTTAAAAAATTTAAAGTTCTAAATTCTAGATCCACTGAATAATTCCAAATTTAATTAAATGCGTTTGTTTTTGAAGTCCTTGTAATAGATTTTTTCCAATTTTAATGAAATGTGTGTTTGAAGTTTACTCTTACTCACTTTGGTATGCAGATATCACTAATTACTTTGTTGCAAGGAAATTTCCACACCACCTTTCTCCTAGGGAGGAACAAAAAAATGTTCAACAAAGTCCCCAGTATTTTTAGTTGGATGGTTATCTCTTTCATACTAGCCCTAATCATCAAATCAAGAGGTGTGTAAGAGAAGATGGAATAAGTGGCATTTTAAAGGCTTGTCGTGACAAGCCTTGTGCAGGACATTTTTTTGATAGGAGAATAGGCAATAATGTGCTTCAAATAGGCCATTTTTGGTCTATCATATTCCAGATGAAAGGAAGTATGTACAAGGGTGTGACAGCTACCAAAAGATGGGCCAACCTATCCGACCAAATGAAACTTTGATACAACCTCAATTGGTTATAGAGCCTTTTGAGAGATGGGCTTTAGATTTTGTAGGACTAATCAACCCCCCATCTCAGTAGTTGTCTTATATTTTAGTATGAACAGATTATATCACCAAGTGGGTTGAAGCTAAGGAACTTATTAAGACAATTGAACAAGTTGTTTCAAATTTCCTATTTGAATATATTTATGTTCGCTATGGAGTGCCAAGGAGATAGTTATAGATGGAGGGACACAATTCACTTCCCAACTGATATAGAACCTTGTCAAGAAATATAAGATCCATCATTGATTCACTTCATGTTACCATCCATAGGATAATGGACAAGTGGAGAGTATTAATAAAGTGCTCAAAGTGACTCTTGCAAAGATTGTGGCAAGTCATCATCAAGATTGGGCTAAAAGAGTTCCACAAATGCTTTAGGCTTACAAGACTACTTGGCATAACACCATAGGTTTTTCTCCTTGTGAGCTCATGTATGGCAAGAATATTGTCTTTCCCATTGAGTTTGAAATAAAAACACTCAAAACTACTTTGGAGTGAACTTGGACTTAACTACAACACAAAGACACTGTCTAGATCAATTAAATGAATTGGGAGAGATGTGTCTGGATACTGTGCAATGTGTTGATATTATTCAATAGTAGCATGCCAAGTGGCATGATAGGTTCATAAAAAAAAAAATTGTTTCAGAAATTGATTGGGCTCTGTTATATTATTCCAAAATTAAAATTTTTAAGGGAAAGCTTTGTACCAAGTGGCTGGGTCCTTACGAAGTAGATACAATCTTTGGCAATGGGATTGTGAAGTTAACAGTCATTGACGGGTCCCAAGGATCTTTTCTTGCTAATGGACATCATCTTCGGTTGTATCACAATCCAACTTCTAAGAATTCATTTGTTAACATTGTCTCAAATTAAGATCTCATTGGGGAAAAGGAAAATTTTCCTACGCCACTAGCCATTTAATTTATTTATTTTATTGTATAACTAAAAAAAAAAAAGGTCTAATGGTGAAAACCCCTTTTTGGGTGCCATTAAACAACGTGGTGACTAAAAACTAGTTTGTTGGCAATCAACACACTCCTTTTCTATAGTAACAGTCTTATAATCTTTTTGTTGTTTTATCCATCACTAGTTTGTTGGTATCGAAGGTTCAACATTGTTGTTGCGCTAAAACCCCATATATATGTTACTTCTAAGAAACTTAATAATGGAGGCTTAAATGCTGTTGTTGACACACAACCTAATGTGCTCGTTGACCATCAAATGTTACTATTGATACACAACCATATGTACCTGTTGACCACCAGATGATGTTGCTGATACAGGTTGACCATACCTGCTAATCATCAAATGCTGGCATTAGTAAAGTCTTTGTTGTTATTAATACTCTGTTGTTACAATGAATTTTATTGATGTTTGTACCACCATTGATGTTGTTGTGACCACATGAAAGGGACCTACCAACAACATTTGCCACGAATTTGCCATCAAGTGTTTCCAACTAAGTCAGGACTATCCTATTAGCCACTACATCACCATGATTGGTACACTTGTATAGGTAAACTCATGTCATTTACTTGCATTATTGCAAATTATGTGTGGCATTTACCATCCTATTACCGTGGCCAAGGACGACCTTCATTTCAAATTTGGGGGGAATGGATTCGTAGTGTACTCTCGTATGATACACCATGACTAATCCTATTTGGCACGATGGTTGATCAAACTTTGCATGCATAAAGTCATTTTCCAAATATACCAGCTTGACTGTGATTATTACTTCGATGAGACCATCTCAAAATCCACTTGTATCGTCCACACCACCTTCTAATTATGACATAAAAAAATAATTGATTAATACCTTGTAACTAAAACTTGCCAATTTTTGTGAGCTCAACATCTTCCTTCCAACAACAATTGCATGCACGATTGTTGCACCTGTAACAACGTCTTTGCATCAGGACCTAGAGTCATGGGAGGAGCAGTAGTGCAACATGAACTAGATTCTATCGATACATTAAGTGATTATCCAGGAGCTTATGGGATATTCCAAATCGTAGGTTGGCTGACATATTTCAATAGGTCGCAAGGGTTCAATGAGCATATTGCTTTAGAATTCTAACAAAAATTGAATGCAGAGGGTTTCATAGTTAGAGGAGTACAGATAGTTGTTACAAAGGAGGTCATCGCCATGGTAACAACTTTACCTCAAATAAGGATGCAGTGGTTTAGCAGAAAGATTACAGTTCCTACAACCAATGCTGCCTTTTTACAAGGAGAGGAGATAAGGAACAAGGGGAGAAGTGTCGAAAAAACCTCACTTCCACACCCCTAGGAAAATGTAGCTTATTTTATTCAGAAGTTCATCACCTGTGAAGGACAATTTGGGATAATTTTTCAATATCACCTCCATTTGCTGGCACACCTAGGTAGTAGCTAGTTGGTCAACATGCCCTACTTTCTATTGAAGTCGTTGCAGCATATGGCAGATGCTATTTGACAGTCCAAGTACTTTGAAACATGTGTAACAAATCATGTGTTGATTAAGCTCATCATTATTAATTAACTGGAACAGTAGGGGAGTACATGGGTGCGGTTTTTGGTCACTGCAAGAGTACCATCTCGAGAAGAAATTGACAAAGTGAAACAAAGGAGCAAGGTGGAAATGCTAAAACAGAAGAAGCAAGGCCGAGCAGGAGAAGTAACTCCCCTTTCAATGCACCTTATTGGGAAAAATACTGGGGGGG
>APFE030413987.1:180389-200228 GCA_000404065.3 Pinus taeda | reverse complement strand
TGGGGGGGGGGGGGTTAATAGGTATTTTTAAACTCACTTTAAACTTTTCATTTCATACTTTGATTTCCATATGCTATTGTCATTCATTCAACCAGTGTATGTACACAACTTTAGTAAAGGCAAACATCATATATCTAGTCAACTAACTTTTCATTTCATCATCAATTCATCTTTAACCAGTGCACCATCACTTCAGTATTCATTAACTTAGCAGTTACCATGAGCAATAAGAAGCAGAAAGATCATCAACACACAAGAAACATATCAACAAACATGAACATTGGGATTTTAGGTGGAAACCCAATGAGGGAGAAAACTGTTGTCGTCGTCTTTGTCTCCTTTCTTATTATATAAAGAAAATCTTACAATCTTGTACTAGCGCAGACTCATACTAGTACACAGGCACCCACATGCAGAAGGCTTCAAATTTCTCTTGTTCTCTAGCACCAACTGGAAGGGATCTCCAACCCCCTAATCTCATTTACCGACTCCTACCGAAAGGGAACTCCTACCCCCTGCACAAATTCTCCAGCTACTATTGGAAGGAAGCTTCGACTCCCTCACTAAAGGCTCCAACCCATAGTACCTGTGTGGACCACGTTTCATAATATTTCATACTAGATCCCCCTGACTCAAAACATCAAATCTGTAGGCCACCTTTCATCGTATTTTCAGAATGGACCCACTTCCATCATTAAGCTTAAATCAAGTAACAACTCTAAAACCAATCATTGAATAACTCATCCAATCATTAAACCAACTAAAACACTATACCATCAACAAACCAATCACTGAATCTTAATCAACCAAAGCAACTAGATCAAACCACTCCATAACAGATCATCTCAATGCATAACCACTCATTAGTATATCAATCCATACTTTGTTCATTACATAAACCAATTGTTGTCCTTGATCAAACACATGTCAGAATGTATACGCTACATCCATGAGGAACACCCGCATATGTACGTGTTCCCTCTGTACTAAACCTATGTACAAATCACATAACAGTGAACACTGAATCATCAATCACTGAACCATATTTAGATCACTTCATCAATCACACATCAGCACAGATTACTGAACCAAACATAGATCATTAGACTATAGCATCATTATCAATTAATATACCTTTTAACCCATTCAATATTGTCAGATACAGGTCATCACAACAGAGACATCATTGACAGACAACAACAATCAAAACAGAGTTGATCAAATGTCATCAACTAGTCATACTACAAACCCCTAGTATGTATACGCAACTTTCACAAAGCATATGAGCGTACATACGCACTTTCCATTCACAATACCAGCATACAGATCTACAAATACTGAAAACACTTCCCAAAATATATGTGACTAACCAAAGGATTATTCGTGTATGTACACAACTTTTTAGAGGCAAACCAACGTACAAATTTGAAATCGCTAAACCATACCTTCACTGTAACCACAACACATACTTCGCAAACTTTATTGTCACGCATTCATATCAGAGTATCATTATCACTACAGATCTATCACTGTTAGATGTAATCACAAATAGATGAAGCAGGCATCTTCATTGCTATTCTTTCAAATCTATTAGATCTGAGCCTCTTCCATGCTCCTTGGTGCACACATGTTTCAGATCAGATTACACATTAATAACCCACAACTTGTACACATAACACTTTGATCTCCATCTCCTTATATAGCTTTTTCCTTAGCCAACACCTTAGGTCAATCCCTTAGTAATGTCGTTGGTATTCTTTGACGATATCAAATAATCGTTGACGCACTTATTATTATGGGCCAATACCATGGTAAAGACTCCTAGTATTCAAATTACCATGGTGCGGATTATGTATGGGACTTAGCTTGTTAATACCTGCGTATGTACGTGATCTTGCTTTACAAGATCCGAATATACTTTCTCAAACTTTGTCTTTTCCATCCATCTGTCACTGAATTGGTATTCCTTTGTTCATATTACCTATAGCATCTGCATAACCATCATGTTAACATCTTTATCAAGTAGGTTTCCATCAAGGACAACACATTAGCCATAATGCCAACAATCTCCCCTTTTGGACTTGATGGCAACCACTTTGGTGTTTGGTCGCCACCTGTAAACACCTGCAAACACATCTGTAAACACACCAAGCTTCTCTCCCAAGACTTTTCACCAAGAATTATGTTCCAAACACCAGCTTCTCTCCCCCTTTGAAATCAAGGGCAACGGGTTGACCAATGTTGAATGAAGACTTCTCTCCCCTGTGTAGAGAGGATCACTATAGATCTGATCTAAATACGAAAACTATATACTAACCATGCTCCCCCTGAGCATATGTTGAAGATCTTCAATGAAGCACTTGACTCTATGACTTAACCAAATATAACATTTCCTATCACCAAGGACTCGTGCTTACATCAATCACCCAACATAGTGGGTTTACATATTTGACCCAACATTACATCAATGTCCCAATATAATGGGATTAAATACATGAATGACTTGACCCCAATTGTTCATACATGACTGAATTTTACAATGATTTTACAACATGGGGCTTTACATGACCTTTACATCAAGAGACAGATATGACATTTATAACCAAAACTAGAGACCTCATTAGTGAGGTAGCAATACCATGATAGTCATCAACAACCATCATACACCATATAGGAACCTGCAACATGAACATCTGATTACAGCAACATGGACTTCCTCATCATCATTATGTAAGACAGTGTAGTCATCAATATGTGACCAAATGTGCAGTGTTTCCAAGCATCACCAATGTGCGGTGTTTCCAAGCATCACCAAGCAGTTGTAGTAGTAGCATATCAATAAACATCCTCTTGTCTCCAAGTAACATGCCTTTTCCACATATAGGAAGAGTTATAATCACTAATATCAATGCCATCATATTATCTTTATGCATCCATCAAAAACAAGGAGAACCTTCAACATCAATAATGACCATAGCGTATACTTCATTAAGCATATCAAGTAGAATTATCACACCATAAACAACTTCATCAAAATGCAACTTAAGTAACCATATGTAAGATCCCTATCTATAATCCATCGATTATTGATAACCCATGACATAGTGACAACAATTCGTATATATCTTCTCATCAATGAGAGATGCCAACAATAGTGATTAAATCATGAACTCGTTATCAACCAATCATAGCAAGATTGTGCAATCAAGCTATGATAGTAACTCATCTCCTTGATCTCATCTCATCAAGATCCGCATGCTCTCTTCATACATAAGGAGAGTCACAATGCTCAAGCAACATATATATCATTACATGCATCAACAACATGTGTGCAAACAAAGAACAACATCATAACAACTTTTCACATGTAGCTCAAGCAACATATAGGCATCATCCATAACTTTTGTTGGAGCACTATTTCCAAGAATCACCATACCATCTTTGTTTTTCTTGAGAAACTCGAATTTTCCTTTATCTCCAATCATGTGATGAAAGCATCCACTATCTATGTACCATTCTTTTTCATCTTCAAATGAGCAAAGAGAAAGGCCACACCTTGTTTGTTCTTCTTCTTTCTACTTATTAAGATAAGTGTTGGTGGATTCATCTTTCTCAGGTCTTTTAATATTCATATCTGTCTGTGGAGGTTCATTGACTTGTTCCTGCATTCTTTTTCTACATGCCCAAACTTGTTACAAGCATAACATCTTATATGACTAGAAAATGGAGTTGATCAATCATTGTATATCCATTTCATATGCCTTTTATTGCAATCAATAGCTTTATGGCCAAATATGTTGCAAGCAAAACAATATCCCTTAAAGAAACTTGAGTATCTGGGAGATAATGATCCTCCTGTGAATTGGTTGCTTTGAGATCGAAATAATCTGCTTCTGCAATTGACTACAACATGTCCATAATTATGACATACAAAAGAACTCAACATTATTGATCAGAGGAGAGAATTGATTAATGTTTCTATTATTGGGAGCAAATGATTTCTTTTGAAAATTCATCTTCCTTGGATGTTGATCTGGTTCACTTATCTCTTTAACAAGAATTTCAGATTTCGTATTGTTATCTTTCAAGATTCTTGTACAATTCTGTGAACTAGATTCTCATTTTGCAGCTTTATGAAAACCAAGGCCAAATTTAATAGAAGGAGACCTTTGATTACTAAGAATGTTATCCAAAATCTTAATACTATCTTGAAATCTCAAGTGGTTATCTTTTTCTTCTACTTCACCTTCTAGAATGTTTACCTCGACCTCCATTCTTTGGTATTGTTCTTCTTTTCCCTAATATTGCTTCCTCATTCCTTCTTCAACCTTTCTTCCTTTTTCCAATTTCTCCTTCAATTCGATAATCTCTTTCTTCAACCCATTTTCTTATTCTTCAAATACCTGAAGTAACTCTTCATTTTGCTTGTTTAACTTTTCTAAATCTGCTCTTAGAGAGACGATCTCAGCTTCAAGTCCTTCACAATATTGTTTAGAAGATTTTATTGCAGCATTTATTGATTTAACATGATTGTTGTTATCATGTGTCTACAACTTATCCTTAAGATTAATAATCCTTTTCAAAGCAAGATTGAGTTTTCTTCTAAGATCAAGAATTCCCACTAACATGTCTTCTTTTGAATCAGTAACCCCATCTAACATAACACACTTATCTTTTGATACATCATTATTTACTTTAGAAATAAGATTACCTGTTGGTTCTCCTGATGAAAAATCTTCCTTTGTTTTTCATTCATGGATTTCCTAAAGATTATCCCATGCTTCCTTTGCGGTTTCATAGTGCATAATCTTTCCAAATGTTGAGGTATGTTACCAAAGATTTCATTTAATGCTACAATATTCTTTTGTAATTCTTCACCTGATGGAGGGGTTTTAGTGCAACCATTACATACTACATTCCAAGCATTAGATCCTAGGTTCATTAACTTAGACTTCATCTCTTCTTTCTATTCCTGATAGTTATCATTACTTAGCATAAACATACCTTTATTGTCCATTGTTTCTAACTTGCCTTCTTCTTCTGCTGCAGATTGTTATTGACCCATAAATGCAGTGATTGTCATGGCATCAGATGCTTCACTGTCATATTCACTATCATCAATATTAGATGAACATGAAAATGGATCACAAGTACAACAAAAACTAGTACCTGATAATTCTTTGTTACTTTCTTCTTCATTATTGATTAATAGAAAGCAGGATGCTCTTATAGCTGAATATTTGTTGACATCAATAAACATCACTTCATCTGATGTATTGCTTTCACAATTTTCTTGGAATGACTTCTTCCTTTGGGCTGCCTTTTCCTTCTTTCCCATCGTCCCTGATCCACTTCAAGTGGCTAAGCTTCAACTGAAGTGACCTGCTCTGATACCAATTGTTGGGAAAAATACTGAGAAGGGGTGGGGAGTGGGGGGGGGGGGGGTTTGGATAAATAAGTATTTTTAAACTCACTTTAAACTTTTCATTTCATATTTTGATTTCCATACGCTATTGTCATTAATTCAACCAGCGTATGTACATGACTTCAGTAAAGGCAAACATCATATATCTAGTCAACTAAATTTTCATATATTTCATCATCAGTTCATCTTTAACGAGTGCATCATTCTTCATTCTTCATTAAATTAGAAGTAACCATGAGCAGTAAGAAGCAGATAGATCATCAACACACATGAACACTATGATTTTAGGTGGAAACTAAATGTGGGAGAAAACCACCGCTGTTGTCATCTTTGTCTTCTTTCTTATTAAAAAAAAGAAAATCTTATAATCTTGTACTGGCGCAAACTCATATCAATACATGGGTACCCACCTGCAAAAGGCTACAACCTTCTCTCGTTCTCCAACACCTACTAGAAGGGAGCTCCAACCCCCTGATCTCGTTTACCGGCTCCTACCGGAAGGGAGTTCCAACCCCCTGCAGAAATTCTCCAGCTACTACTAGAAGGAAGTTTTAACTCCTTCAATGAAGGCTCCAACTCGCAATACCTGTGTGGACCATGTTTCATAATATTTCATACTGGATCGACCTGACTCAAAACATCAAACTTGTAGGTCACCTTTTATCGTTTTTTAGACTGGACCCACTTCCATCTTTAAGCTTAAATCAAGTAACAGCTCTGAAACCAATCACTAAATAACTCATCCAATCATTGAACAAACTAAAACACTATACCATCAACAAACCAATCATTGAATCTTAATCAACCAAAGCAACTAGATCAAACCAACCCATAACAGATCATTTCAATGCATAACCACTCATTAGTATATCAATCCATACTCTGTTCATTACAGAAACCAATTGTTGTTACTGATCAAACACATGTTAGAATGTATATGCTACTTCTATGAAGAACACCCGCATATGTATGTGTTTCCTCTGTACTAAACCTGCGTACAGATCACAAAACGCTGAACATTAAATCATCAATCACTAAACCATACTTAGATCACTCTATCGGTCACAAATCAACACAGATTACTGAACCAAACATAGATCACCATATTGTAGCATCATTATCAATCAATATACCATTTAACCCATTTAATATTGTCATATATAGATCATCACATCAAAGACATCATTGACAGACAACAACAATTAAAACAGAACTGATCAAATGTCATCAACAAGTCATACTGCAAAACCCTAGTATGTATACGCGACTTTCACAAAAGCATATCAACGTACATACGCGCTTTCCATTCACAATACCCGAGTACAAATTTGCAAACACTGAAAACACTTTGCAAAATATATATGTGACTACCTAGAGGATTATCCGCGAACGTACGCAACCTTTCAGAGCTAAACCAACATACAAATCTGAAATAACTTAATCATACCTTCACTATAACCACAACACATACTTCACAAACTTTATTGTCACGCATTCATATCAAAGTATCATTATCACCACAGATCTATCATTGTTAGATGTAATCACAAACAAATCAAGCAAGCATCTTCATTACTATTCTTTCAGATCTATTAGATCTGAGCCTCTTCCATGCTCCTTGGTGCACACCTATTTTAGATCAGATTACACATTAATAACCCATAACTTGCACACATAACACTTTGATCTCCACCTCCTTATATAGCTTTGCCTTAGCCAATACCTTAGACCAATCCCTTAGTAATGTCGTTGGTATTCTTTGACGAGATCAAATAACCATTGACGCGCCTATTACTATGGGCCAATACCATGGTAAAGACCTCTGGTATTCAAATTACCATGGTGTGGATTATGTACATGACTTGTTTCTTAATACCTACGTATGTACGCAATCTTGCTTTACAAGACCCACATATACTTTCTCAGACTTTGTCTTTGCCATCCATCTGTCATTGAACTGATATTCCTTTGTTCATATCACCTATAGCATCTGCATAAGCATCATGTTGACATCTTTATCAAGTAGGTTGCCATCAAGGACAACACTAGCCATAATTCCAACACACCTACTCAAAACCCTTAGGCGGACAACCCTGAAGAAACCTTTTCATACTTATACACCAGCAAAGGACTCTCATATTGAGAAAGGAATGCATGTTGAAACACCAATGAATGTTACCAACGAACAATTTGAGAGTTCTGAATACGGGGAATATCCTATTATGCAGGAACAACCCCCTAACAAAAAGAGTGAAGAAAAAACCATTGAAGAAGTCTGAGGGAGGCAAAATCCCAAAGAAAAGGATTAAAACTGATGTTGCACCGTCACCTGTTCTGTCATCCAAAACCCCCCACTGTTGCTACAGAAGAACTGAAAGAATCAGAGGAACAGACTAGCAAGAATATGAAGGAGGAATCTGAACAAAAATAGGTGATAATCCACCCTAGTGTTATAGTGTTATCCCTTATACAAGGCCCCAATTATAAGAATAAACACAAGGAGACTGGCAATAGTTTCAAAACGGTAAGAGATTTATTGACAGAATTGAATCTCCCACAACGAAGTTGAGAGATTTGTAGACAGAATTGTATCTTCCCACTTCAGGAAAAAATATATACGTGCAGATGAGGTAACACAACTATAAATGCCCATATATATAAGAGAATGAGAAAGAGCCATCCCCAGTTCAAATATAGAGATGGAACAACTGAGAAATTTATAATAATCTAAACGTAAAATTGACCCTGACCTTATTGGAGCTCTTTCAGTCGAAGAAGATTTTGGAATGAAATTTGACTGGCTATGTCTTGATCTTTAGGCCAACAATACTACTTTCAACTCAAGAACATTGAAGTTGAATGACAACAGGATTTACCAGCCTTTACCAATTAGCCATAGCCAATCACCAGCAGCTCCTACAAATAGTCCTGATATCAAAAATAGTACTAAAAGATTTCCCAGTGCATTCTGTTCAGGTCCCTGCAAAATGTCCATACTTTCATTAGTGGACATCTTATCATCCTATTATTCCCTGAGCCTAAAGACAGTTAAACAACACAATTAAATGAAATTATAAAAATGTCCAGGAGCAACCAAAACAGGTCAAAATAATCGGACTGTGTGGTAATCTCTTTATCATTCACTATTTAATGGCACATACACACCCACACAACACATTCCACAGATGAGGGGCAGGCCAAGCAATTAACTATTATGGTAGTAAAAGGGCTGCTATCTCTGTGGACACCACCATTGGAATACGACCATGGAATGTTGGGATTTATATGCTGCTGCAAACCAGACCTACCACCAATTTGAGATAGCACATAAGAGGAGAGGAGTTTTCAAAGCCATAGTAGGTGATTTCCAAGATACCAAACGCACTGTATCCAACAGTTTATTAACTTATTTTACCATTCAATGTTTGTTATATGCCCCTGTAAAACTTGTCCCATAGAGAAGGAGAACCCAAGCAAACACACATATTCATCTCACAACCAAGAACTTTTAACAACCAGAACAAGGTTCTTTAGGATCTTAGATATAACACTAACGTTAATAATAAATTAAACTTTCCAGAAGAGATCAGAGGGAAGAAGCAGTGAGAAACCAACCTTATATCCTTTCGGTGCAACAGTGAATATACAAACTGTAAGGTATCCATTGGACACACCGAGCACAATACAGAGGAGCAACATCCAACCTTCGGTACCATATTTTGCAGTAAAATAGAAACAAGGAATCAATCCTAATCGAGAAAGAGTTGCAGCTGTTAACCAGGGTCTGCTTTCCAACTTTATAGTTTCCATCAAGGGAAGGTATCTCCCAATAAGATCTCCAACATTATACATTGCTATCAAAACAAGGGCATACCTGCAATAATACAGTCATTACAAATATCTTAAAACCAGACACACAAACCTGGATTTCAAAACTCTTTCATCCATTACAATTTTTTGTATCTGACCCACATAGAATATTCAATATTGTCATTAACATGTGGTTGTTCAGTTTATATCGGTAATGCACAATCCAGGCACCAAATGATAGGTAGAACCTTCTGTTAGTTTATTTTTCCCCGTTAGCATACAGAAGAAGGGAATGAAACCCAAATAGAGAAAGTGCTACCATAGCATTTGAGAACCACTCTTAGGCCTAGAAGTAAGGCTAATGAACTATTATGCATAAATACATTTCAAAGAATTAAAATGAAAATTTTAAGGAAACACTTGCTTATTAATAATTTAAAAGCAAAATAGTACTCACCTGGTAGATGCCAAGTTCTTCGCTAGTAGGTTCTTAAGGGGCTGAAAAAGAAACACAGAATTGCCAAGACTAGCCTACGAAACATCCAGTGTGGAACCAATGAGCAAATTAAGCATATTTTTTGTGTGGATTTTCCAAGCACATTTGGAAACAGATTGGTTAGATCTTCCATGTTTTTTCTTAGAAGCCCGTCCATTAGCAAGATTTTATCTTTGGCAACCCAAGTTTCTATAAGAAATGGGCTTAGTGATTTTGGTTGGATTCGTCTTACCATTTTCTCCTTTGTTTGGTCTTTAAGATGTAAGATAACTTTCAAAGGCTTTAAAAATAATTCTATAAAATGGATTGGCATTGTTGACTACTACGTGTCAACGACCCATAGCAATACACCCCATTTTTTCACGAAAGGGATTGCGCCTAATCGATGTGTCCCTGTCGTCCAGCTTTCGTCATCAACCTGATTGTCATGTTATAATGTAAACCCATTCTGCATGTATATGATGTAAATAATTTCAACAAATCTGTGTCATGTATGTAATTGCTTAGATAAACCTATTTTTCTGGTTGACGATCTACATTCCGGGAGATTTTTTGTCTCACCAATCCATTCTTAGATGATCGGCAGAGTTTTCTTTCAGCCTTACCCCAAAGCCGAAATGAATTTTGTCACTGGGATCTTAGGCGAGTCCTAGTGTTATAGATCAAGTCTATGTAAAAGTGATTTGAGAATGACCTAAGTATTTGATTAGGTTATTTTATTACAAATTGTTTAGTCTGTTGGATTATATTTGTGTCGCAAAAATGGGTAGTCTGTGAGGGTGTATTTCAGATGGGTTTTCACTTTTCCCCCTTGTGATGTAAAATATATGAAAATGATAATGTAAAGTGTTTTGGGAGTTGAAAAAATAATTTATCCCCTCATAGGTTAATTAATTAAATTTTTTGGCCAAAAATAAATTAAAATCCTAAGCCAGAAATTTAATTAATTATAGGTCCTAAGTAAATTTAAGTCTTCCAAGGCAAAATTCCTGGGTCCTTAAAATTCAAATTTTAAAAGGTCTCAGGACTAAGGTAAATTAATTATTTTGCTAAATTTTAGGCCTTTGGTTCCTGGGGTTTAAGTCAAAGCCAATTTTTTGAGGAAATTAACTCAAATTTTTTATTTTTGAGTTAATTAAAATGCATTTGATTGAAAAATTCGAATTTCCTCAAGAATTTAATATTTCGACGGATGAGATTAAAAGAAATTTTAATTCTCATCGACGGTCGAGAAGGATCATTCAAACTAGCCGTTGTTTAAATAGGAGGTCATTTCTCAGTTGATCCATTGGATCTTTGAGTCGTGTGCTAAGTGAAAAGCTCTCTTGTAATCTTTTTATGAACAATAAAAAAAGACTTTGAGGTTAATTCTACTGGTGTTACTCTTCATGGAAATATTGTAAGAAATGTCATTTTCATGCATAGATTTCTTTTTAGCCATTAATGATAGCTTTCTGAAGAATGATTTGAGCACAGGTATCTTGCTCAGTCAATGGGGTTTGAATGATAATCTAAGTTGTGAATATAATAGCAGATATCTCTATCTAATCTGAACTTTATTATCGTTTTCTTGCTCTATATTGATAGTTGAATTGAATTTTGCAGGAAATTCTTGATTTTTTAAATCATCGGGCGTTCGAGGATGTTTTCAGTTGGACCAACCAACTCCCAATTTGTATTTTCTAAAAAGCCCAGCTTGATTGGATCCCGGGCTTATCATAAGAAATTTTATTGGTGATACATGAAGGGTTTTGGGGGAAGCACCTCCTTTTAAATTTAAAATTTCAAAAATTTTCTATGCTAAATTAATAAATCTGGCTTTTAAAAGCCTTAGATTATCAAATCTTGGAGCAGAGTTGCACTCACACTCACCAGATCTGATAGATCTGCTATTCCTGTGCATAGATCTGTAAATTTTTAAATTTTTCTGACTTGGGTTTTTGGGATTTCATTTATTTTTGTATATCTGGGTTTTGGGTGTTTGTGTTTTTAGGTGCAGGTTGCAGATCTGAAAGTGAAGTTTAATTTTAAAGCCAGATCTAGGACCTGGAGGGTAAGATCTGGCCTCAAAACCAACTTTGCAAGTGCATTATTTTTGCAGTTCAAGGGTTTTAAAATATTTTAAATATAGAAACAGTCTTACGAGGGTTTCATTGATAAATCTGAAGCACGAGTGTGAATTTCATTTTTTGCTAGGTTGTCTGAAGTTTGGGCTGTCTTCTTGAGGCTTTCAAAATTGTTTTGAGATCGTTTCTGTTGCCTAGGGTTTTCAAAAGAAAAAATTTTGGATTTGTTTTCTTGCCTTTGTTTTATTCATGTTGCGTTTCCAGTCTTTGGGAAATTTCGATTTTCTTTTTGTGTCATTTACCATTGCCTTCCCACGAAAATCTCTCTCAGCTCCACGTATCTTCTTTAACCTGCAAAAAACGTTGCCTTTCTTCACTATCCACTATCATTTCTCTTATCTGAAGCTCCATAAGTCGCACACCTGGGTTTTCTCTCCCTCATCCCCAAATTCTTCTCCATGTGAGCTCCATCTCCATTAACCCTCGTTATCAGCCCTTTCTCCCCACGCTTTTCCTTTTTTCGTTGATCCCTTGCGTCTTCAAACCTATACGCAGCTCCATTTTTTTTTGTTTCTTGCCATACTCCTTGTTCCTCATTGTCGCCGTTCCCTTTTGCAGTTCCTAAACCCACTGCTCCGTCTAGCTTCTTCCATTTCTTGCGGCTCCCTCTTACCCTAATAACCCTTCTCCTTTCGCGTTCTGCCCGCTTCATCCACTGTCGCTGCCAGATCCGCACGCCTCCTTGACCTATCATTCATGTTCGCATTCTTGCAACAAACACACACCCGCATTCTCTTTGAGCTGCGTCCCTTCTCCATTCCGCCGACCTTCTCCATTTTGCCTTCGAGCTCCACCTGCATACAAATGCTCAAAATCTTTACACTTTTCCTTTTTGTTTTATTCGGTTGTGTTGGTTAGGGTTAATGTATGCATGCTTTTGTTTAATTTGATTTTTTTTTACATTAGTTTAGTGCGTTTTCAAATTCGATTTTCTTTTTGTTATTTGTTTGGGTTCATTTTAATTAAAATTTTAAAAAATCAAAGTTCAATTTTGGTTTTGTTTTAATTTGTTTCATTTTGATTTTTATTTTTCAATTGTTTTATTTTGACTTTGATTTCTTTTCTTCTTTTTTATTCGGAAAAAAATAAATAAATAATAATAAATAATAAATAAAAATTCTTTAAAAAATTTTTAAAAAAATATATAAATATCTAAAAAACCTAAAAAAAAAACTAAAAAGTTTATTTTATGTGGCTAGGAAATAAATCGAAATTAATTTTCACACTTCAAGATTTTTGAATTTTTTATGTGGTCTCTGGCCCATTAAAAAAATTTGAAAAATTATTAAGTCAGTTGGATTTGTTTTGGTCACATTTAAAAAATATCTTGATTAATCATTTACCACATTAAGTTTGTTTCATAAAACTTAGCACATCGAAAATTTTTCCTAAGGACTAATTAAATTTGTCAATTTTTAATTCCTTTGGTGTCTTTTGTGCCAAGGATAAAATCTAAAAGAAAACTTTTGTGGTATTAGCATTTTCATTTCTCTATAGTTGAGCACGCTTAAAAAAATTTATTTGCATCTAAAGGTTAATTTTAGGAAAGTGGTAAATTTTCCTAGATTTGGGTCACTAAGCATAAATCTTTTAATTCTAGGATCGAAATTGGTTAGCATTTAAATTTCGTGGTTGTTTAAAGTATTTGGATCTCTTGAAATTTAATTGCTAGAACATTGTGCATCTGTTGAATATCTTGCATCTATTAAAATCTATCGTCATTGCTTGAATTATTTAATGCTCGTTACATGTTAGACACTTTGCAAATATTTTCAAGTAATTGTTAAAGTGCTCTGTCATGGAATTACAATAGATTGTGTATCTTTGTTTCCTAAGCTAAGCATATTTTCTGAGCATCTGTTGACATTAATATTAAATTGCAAAGAAGTTTTGTTTCTCTTTGAGCTATAATTATATCATAAGATTTGGAATAAGCTTGTGGTTTAATTGTGATAATTTCAGAAGTTTATTTTTCAAGTCTTCATCCATAAAGCGAACATTTCATTTCGGTAATTGAGGGTTTTTGCGACAAAAGTGTTTTCCCATCCTCGAGGCTAACATCATCTCATCTTCCGGTGCATTTGCATATAAGTTAGCTTTGCATAGATAAAATTTACTTCCAAGCATAAGCTTGGTCGATAGAGAGATAGGTATCCATCAATCTTTGCTTGAGAAGCATGTTTTAATAGTACTTAAAACGGTGACCTTGCAGTGGTCAAAGCCACAACGCTTTGCAGCGCCGGAGGCACCGAGTATGTTAGAATTTCAGGAGAGGTATCGTTAATCACACCTTAGTGTGCTTCTCCTTATCTTCTCTCTGCCAATTACTACGAAATCAGGCTCAACACAGAAAGGATTGAAGAACTCACATTTAAATAGGCATTTAACTAAAATTAACCAAGATTCTTGCATCTCACATTAGTTTTAGGATCTGCATTTCATACAAGATAGTCATTCATCTAAGCAGCAGTCGTTAATCGATTACTTAGTCTTCATTTCCCTAGCAAGATCGTTGACTCCATAAGGCACTGGTATTAATTGTTTAAAATCTAATCAAATCCTAAGTCTTGCTAAATCTTAATCAAGTACTTAGCTTCACTGTGTCTCCCAAACTGGTTGGTTCCCAACTAGTTCTTCTTCATTCCATTTTTCCATAGGGTCTACCCCCCTTAGCCTACTGTAGGGAGACAACTTAAACGGAGAGATTGGGGATCAAGTTGACAGCCCCTGATCTGAGCGTTGTCGTGGTGCCTAGACATTCTGTGTGACAACATTTTTTTGGCGCCGTTGTCGAGGATAGAGTTTTTTTCTGTCCTTGGTTTCTTCGACATTCATCTCATTTCTTTTTTCTCATCATTTCGTCTCTTGCTAGGATAAGTTCCTTGTCCTTGGTTCCTTGCATTTGGGTTACTTCGAGTTAGACTTTTGTCCGGGTGGCGACTCCACTTCCTCTATCTTCTGCAAGAGTGTATACTAGAAGACATCCAAGCAGTTTGGTTAATCTTGCTCCTGATCCTGAAAAGGCTCTCAGAGTACGATTACACAAAGTCTCTTCTTGTACCCTTTTTGTTAATATCAAACAATAAGCCCTCTCTGATATCTGTTTGCTTTTTACTAACCCGGTTGAGCACGACATCATGGACATATTCACCCCTTGTAACTTTGCTAAATTTCAAGGTTATCCCACTGATACTCCAAAACATGGGATGGATAAATTACCTACCTTTCAGGGCAATAATGTAGTTAGTTCTAACTTTCATCTAAAAGCTTTTAGTTCATGGCAAGGTAAGTATGCGGGGGCTACCGATTTTAATCATGAAGATGTAAAAATGACCCTTTTTGTTCTTACCTTGGAGGGGGATGCTTTAGATTGGTTTCCAGAAAAGCCTCGTAATTCATTTGATTCTTTGCAATCGATTGTTAATGCCTTTAAGGAAAAGTATGGAGATAAGAGAGAAGAAAGGCATCTCGTAAAAGCTATCAGTATCATTAAAAAGAGAGAAAATCAGACCGCAGAAGAATTTAACAAGAGGTTCAATGATATTATTAAGGAATTACTTCAAGATTATAAACCTACTGATAAATCTCTTTGGGACTTCTATATTGATGCCTTTAGCCTTGAGCCCTCTTATGAGTTAAGACGTGCTAAAATTCCTGATTATAGGGATTGTAAAGCTTTAGCGGTAGAGCTTGAAAAAGATAAGGCAGCATCTGGGAAGTCTGAAATCCCAAGTTTTGATAGGGCTCAACGAAATTGAAAGAACCTAAAGGGAAAGAGGTTAAAGAATCTGATAACGACCTTATTCAGAAATTACTGCAAAAAATTGAAAGCATGGAGCTTAACCAAGTGAAATTAACCTCTAACCATGCTAAAGAGATAACTACTTTGCAGAATAGGTTGGTTCAAATGGAAAGAGCTCAAATGCAGAATGCCCAGCCTAGAAATAATAACAATAATTGAAATAATAATTGGCAGAAGAAAGGTCAATCTAGTGAGCAGAGACCACCTAATCCGCTTGAATATACTAAATTGGTTGAAGATGCTCCGCCTTATTGTCGGGCTTGTGATGCTCTTCATGAGGAGGCTACTTGGCCCATAGTTAGAAGGATTTTGGATAATGGGATGTTTGGGCAGGTAATCAAATAAATGTAGTGGGCAAAGAGTTCTCTTTGTCTATGGAAGTTAAGGAAAACAGTCGAGATGTTATGCCTTCCACATCAGCTTTTAGTATAAATATTTTTGAGCATGAAGATGATATGACGGTTAAATTATATGGTGAAAAGCCTTCTCTAGAGCGAATCATGGAAATTGCTAAAGGTAAAGATTTAACTTATCAAAGAAAGGATAAAGATCAAAGTGGGAATCAAATTCCCCCTCGAATTTTTAACCCCGACTCAAACTTTGGATTAGACATCGATTTGGGAAGTTGGTTTAATAATGCAAAGATCTAGGTTCGTGTCGCCGAGATTACGAAGATTCCTTCCCAAAGGGCTAAGTTACTAAAAACTATTGAAGCTCCTCAAGTGAAGGTTTCTCAACAGAAGGCACCCGAGGTTGATTATCAGGATGCTCCTATATATTTGCAAAGTTTGGATTCAGATAACAAGGATCATCAACCATTCTTTTTACTTTGATGGTTAATGGATATAAATTGAATAATTGCATGCTGGATTCTGGTGCATCAGCTTGTGTCATGACCAAGAGGGTCATGGAACAGCGTAATTTAAGAGTTTCTAGGCCTTACTACAATATATGTGACATGGATTCTAAGAAGATTGAAGTTCACGGTCTAATCAACGATTTACAAGTTCATTCATCGGTTTACCCTGACATTATGATTGTTATGGACATTGTTGATGTGCCTGATGCTTGGGGTATGCTTTTATCTAGAAAATGGACCTCTGATCTAGGAGGGAGTACTCAAATGAATTGGTCATATGTTACGATTCCTTCTCCTAAAGGTGATGGGTTTGTAAGACTTAATAGAGAGCCTTTGAGAAGATTCCATGTTGAAGATCCTAAGAGACCTCATAATGAGATAATTAAAGAACAATCTGACATTGGGAATTATGCTATTTTGTCTAATTCCATAATTCTTCTCGATGATAAGGTTGATAAAAAGATTGGGGATCTCAAGGATAAAGTTTGGTACATGTATTTTGATGGTGCATCATCTAGGCATGGTAAAGGTGCGGGAATAGTATTAAAATCTCCCCTTGGTCATATTTTCATGTTTGCCTATCGATTGGAATTTGAAGCAACCAATAATGTTGTTGAATATGAAGCTTTGTTGTTGGGTCTGGAATTGGAAAAAGCTTTAAGAGTTAAGTTGCTTAGCATCAAGGGGGATTCTAACTTAATTATCATGCAAATTAAAAATAATTTTACATGTAAAAATCAAAGGTTAAGGAATTATCGAAATGTCGTATGGGATACTATGGAATACTTTGATGCCCTTGACCTTGAGGCTATCCCAAGAGAACAAAATAGTTTGGCTGATGAGCTTGCCGTAGTTGCTTCTACTTTGCAATTATCTGATGGGTTGATCAAGGATAAGATAAAAATGGAAGTTATATTTAGGCCTTCTGTTCAAGATAAATCAGAGCATTGGCAAGTTTTTGATGACGAGAAACAAGTGATTCGTTTTCCTGATAATTTGGATGAGTTTGAAAATTTTCGGATAGATTCTAAAGAGGATGGATTTGATGATCATGAAGATATTATAAATCCTACTCCTAGGAATGTGGTTTCTTTAGAACAACACTTTGATCGCACGATGCCACAAAGATGAAAGAGGAAAATAAAATGGATCCAAGCAAATTCATCGAGGTAAACATTGGTACCTCTAGGGATCCAAAGATTATCAAAATTGGTAAGGATACTAATGATGAAGAAAGGAAAAAGTTAACCAATTTACTTCGTGAATATCGGGATGTTTTAGCATTTTCTTATGATGAATTAAAAGGTTATAGGGAAGATGTCATGGAGCACACTATCCCCTTGAAAGATGGAAATGCTAAACCCTTTCGTCAAAAGCTTAGGCAAATAAATCCTAAGTTAGTCCCTTTGGTTCAAAAGGAGCTTTCAAAGATGCTTGTAGCAGGAATTATTGCTCAAACGAGGCATTCAACATGGTGTTTCAACCTAGTGATTGTTAGAAAAAAGAATGGTACTATTAGACTTTGTGTCGATTTTCGAAACCTTAATCTAGCATGTAAGAAAGATAATTACCCTTTGCCAAACATGGAGACTATGTTGCAAAGAGTAACTGGTTCTGGAATTATGTCATTGCTAGATGGTTTTTCTGGATATAATCAGGTATGGGTTAAGAAAGAGGATCGTCACAAAACTACATTCACCACACCATGGGGTACTTTCGAATATATTAGAATGTCATTTGAATTAACCAATTTTGGGGCTACGTTTCAAAGGGCTATGGATTATGCCTTCAAGGGTTTAATTGGAAAGTTTATCAAAATTTATCAGGATGATCTTACTATTTTTCTAAGGATGGTATTAGTCATATTGTTGACACCTAATCATAGTGATTGGGTGAACAACTGTAATTAGTGAAAATAAATAATAAAGGAAATGGAGAGTCATCAGGAGATGAAGTGAACAGTCTCTCCCTCATGTATATAATAATGAACAACCTGAATAAATAATATGATTACATTTGAGGAGTTACCTCCCGGTCTGACATGGTATCAGAGCCAACGCCATTTTTTGCTTCCCTCTCTACTGTGTAACTCCCTTCTGCCTATTCTGCCTATTTTGCAAAACTGACCTCTTGCAACCACTCCACAGGTGAGCCTCTGTCAAGAATTTGATAACCATTCTGTAGGTTTTCCCCTCTCTGGCAACTGATGCAGACGTTCGGTTAGTTATGTGAGACAACTGCTCCACAAGCGCAGTTGAGGTATCACTCCCATACCTGCATGCATGCTGCCTACCGATATACCTCTCATGGTATGTCAATGGTTTTTAGACTATGCATTAGCACCTCTGTGTAATTGTTGGCATCTCTGTGTAATATTATATTTATGATGTTTGTTATAGACCCTTATGGCCTAAACGCACCATAGCCGACAGCTTCGTTATCCTCCATTACGATGCTCACACATTTGTAGACGTTGTCCCATATCATGTTGTTCCATAGACGCTATCCCATATCGCACTGTTCCATAGACGCTATCCCATATCGCACTGTTCCATAGACGCTGTCCCAAAACTATTCTGCAGGTTTGACTCCCTTGTGAAAAAATTTGACACGGAGTTTTAGACTGACTCTCAGACTGACAGTGAAGAAAACCTGTAGATTACATACCTTATTATCTATTCTAATATGTTTTTAAGTGGGTTGTACTGGTGAATTTTGAAAGAGGCATTTTATTTGAGTCCTGTATAGGATGTTTTTAAGTGGGCTGTACTGGTGAATTTTGAAAGAGACATTTTATTTTGTCAAAAATGTGCTTGTCTTCATTAGAGATACAAGTCCAGAATGTATGCTTTGTTGATAGTTAGACATTGAGGTTCATTTTTTTGTGTGGACCATCTCTAAATTGGACCTTCTGAAGTGGAAGCCTTACATCTATACTCACATGTTGGGTTTTGTGAGCATGTCCATACCTTTGTTATATACATTAAAATTGTAGTTTTTTTTTTACAAGCAGAAATATATTAAAAAAAAATGCACTCATTAATATCTATTGTGGGAGTGGTCCTCAATGGGAAGGAAAATTATCCTGAGTGGTCTCGAAAAATCAAACACACTCTCATTTTTAATGAGCTGTGGAAAGGAGTGTGTGTTGGAAACGGAGATAAAGAGCCAGAACAGCCTACTTCAGACAAGGAATTCGTCATTTGGGAAAATAAGAACAGCAAGGCTTATGCATTGATTGCAGCATCAGTAAATGAAGAGGTGAGTCACCATATTTCGCCATTTTCAAATGCTTTCGAAGCCTTACAAAAATTGAAGGAA
>APFE030413987.1:125534-164527 GCA_000404065.3 Pinus taeda | reverse complement strand
CTCCTCTAGAAGCCGAAACTTTTGGTGGTGGAATGAAGTCAATCCGACGGTCGGTTTGTGAGATATCGTCTGCCCTAGTTTGATAATAAAGCCGGTAATGTTGATGCTATCTAGGGTTTGCTACTGCTGATATGAATCAGATTTATTGTACTATTTCTCTCTGCTGAATTATTGAAGATAAAAGAAGATTTGATCAAAGGGTTTCCCCACACATTGTGGGGTTTGTCCCTAGCTAGCCGCCACATCTTGTGTCTCTTGTCTTGGCTTGTTTTCTGTCGATCATTTAATGTTCTATCTGCACTTTACTTTATGTACATGTGATTGCTAATTTGTGGAATATATTAAGAAAAAGAAGTAAACTGTTATAAGCATAGAACATACCATAACTTAACATATTGTAAGATGTGCCATTTTCATGCATAGATTTCTTTTTAGCCATTGATGATAGCTTTTTGAAGAGTGATTTGAGTACAGGTATCTTGCTCAGTCACTGGGGTTTGAATGATAATTTATGTTTTGAATATAATAACAGGTATCTCTATTTAACCTGAACTTTATTATCATTTTCTCGCTTTATGTTGATGGTTGAATTGAGTTTTGCAGGAAATTCTTGATTTTTTAGATCATCGGACGTTCGGGGATATTTTCAGTTGGACCAACCAACTCCCGATTCGTATTTTCTGAAGAGCCCAACTTGATTGGATCCCGGGCTTATTGTAAGAAATTTTATTGGTGATGCATGAAGGGTTTTGGGCGAAGCACCTCCTTTTAAATTTAAAATTTCAAAATTTTTCTGTGCTAAATTGATAAATATGGCTTTTAAGAGCATTAGATTATCAAGTCTGGGAGCGGAGTTGGACTCACACTCGCCAGATTTGATAGATCTGCTATTTCTATGCATAGATCTGTAAATTTTTTAATTTTCTGACTTGGGTTTCTGGAGTTTCATCTATTTTTGTATATTTGGGTTCTGGGTGTCTGTGTTTTTACGTGCAGGTTGCAGATCTGAAGGTGAAGTTTGATTTTAAAGCTAGATCTAGGCCCCGGAGGGTAAGATCTGGCCACAAAACCAGCTTTGCATGTGCATTATTTTTGCAGTTCAAGGGTTTAAAATATTTTAAATCTGGAAAAAATCTTACGAGGGTTTCGTTGATAAATCTGAAGCACAAGTGTGAAATTCATTTTTCGCTGGGTTGTCTGAAGTTTGGGCTGTCTTCCTTAAGCTTTCAAAATCGTTTTGAGATCATTTCTATGCCTGGGGTTTTCAAAAGAAAAAATTTCGGATTTGTTTTGTTGCCTTGGTTTTATTCGTGTTGCGTTTCTAGTATCTGGGAAATTTCGATTTTCTTTTTGTCATTTACCCTTGCCTTCCCGCGAAAATCTCTCTTAGCTCCCACGCATCTTCCTTAACCTGCAAAAAAAGCTGCATTTCTTCACTGTCCACTTTCATTTCTCTGATCTGAAGCTCCATAAGTCGCAAACCTGCGTTTTCTCTCCCTCATTTGCGGATTCTTCGCCACGTGAGCTCCATCTCCGTTAACCCTCGCTATCATCCCTTTCTCTCCACGCATTTCCTTTTTCCGTTGATCCCTTGCGTCTTCAAACCTGTACGCAGCTCCATTTTTTCTTGTTTCTTGCCATACCCCTCGTACCTCACTGTCGTCGTTCCCTTTTGTAGTTCCTAAACCGCTGCTCCATCCAGCTTCTTCCATTTCCTGTGGCTCGCTCTCACCCTGCTAACCCTTCTCCCTTCGCGTTTTGCCCAATTCATCCACTGTCATTGCCAGATCCGCACGCCTCCTTGACCTATCATTCCTGCTCGCGTCCCTGCAGCAAACACACACCCACATTCTCTTTGAGCTGCGTCCCTTCTCCATTTCGTCGACCTTCTCCATTCTGCCGTCGAGCTCCACCTGCATTCAAACGCTCAAAATCTTTACACTTTTCCTTTTTGTTTTATTCGATTGTGTTGGTTAGGGTTAATGTATGCATGCTTTTGTTTAATTTCATATTTTTTACATTAATTTAGTGTGTTTTCAAATTCGATTTTTTTTTTGTTATTTGTTTAGGTTCATTTTAATTAAAAATTTAAAAATCAAAGTTCGATTTTCGTTTTGTTTTAATTTGTTTCATTTTGATTTTGATTTTTCATTTGTTTTATTTTGACTTTGATTTCTCTTCTCTCTTTTTTTATCAAAAAAAAAAAAATCTTACAAAAAAAAATATATAATATATAATATATATATATCTAAAAACCTAAAATAAAAATTAAAAAGTTTATTTTATGTGTCTAAGAAATAAATTGAAATTAATTTTCACACTCAAAGATTTTTGAATTTTTTATGTGGCCTCTGGCCCATTAAAAAAATTTAAAAAATTATTAAGTCAGTTGGATTTGTTTTGGTCACATTTAAAAAAGATCTTGATTAACCATTTACCACCTTAAGTTTGTTTCATAAAACTTAGCACATCGAAAATTTTTCCTAAGGACTAATTAAATTTGTCAATTTTTAATTCCTTCTTGGTGTCTTTTGTGATAAGGATAAAATCTAAAAAAAAACTTTTGTGGTATTAGCATTTTTATTTCTTTATAGTTGAGCGTGCTTAAAAATTTTATTTGCATCTAAACGTTAATTTTAAGAAAGTGGTAAATTTTCCTAGATTTGGGTCACTAAGCATAAATCTTTTAATTCTAGGATTGAAATTGGTTAGCATTTAAATTTCGTGGTTGTTTAAAGTATTTGGATCTCTTGAAATTTAATTGCTAGAACATTGTGCATCTGTTGAATATCTTGCATCTATTAAAATCTGTCGTCATTGCTTGAATTATTTAATGCTCGTTACATGTTAGACACTTTGCAAATATTTTCAAGTAATAGTTAAAGTGCTATGTCATGGAATTACAATAGATTGCTTATCTTTGTTTCCTAAGCTAAGCATATTTTTTGAGCATCTGTTGACATTAATATTAAATTGCAAAGAAGTTTTGTTCTCTTTGAGCTATAATTATATCATAAAGATTTGGAATAAGCTTGTGGTTTAATTGTGATATTTTCAGAAGTTTATTTTTTAAGTCTTCATTTGGGTAATTGAGGGTTTTTGCGACACAAGTGTTTTCCCATCCTCGAGGCTAATTTCATCTCATCTTCCAGTGCATTTGCATATAAGTTAGCTTTGCATAGATAAAATTTACTTCCAAGCATAAGCTTGGTCGATAGAGAGATAGGTATCCATCAATCTTTGCTTGAGAAGCCTATTTTAATAGTACTTAAAACGGTGACCTTGCAGTTGTCAAAACCACAGCTCTCTGCAACGCCGAAAGATGAAGGATTGAAGGATTGAAGGAATCACATTTAAATAGGCATTTAATTAAAATTAACCAAGATTCTTGCATCTCACATTAGTTTTAGGATCTGCATTTCAGACAAGATAGTCATTCATCTAAGCAGCAGTTGCTAATCAATTACTTGGTCTTCGTTTCCCTAGCAAGATCGTTGAGTCCATAAGGCACTGGTATTAATTGTTTAAAATCTAATCAAATCCTAAGTTTTGCTAAATCTTAATCAAGCACTTGATCGCCTCACTGTGTCTCCCGAACTAGTTGGTTCCAACTAGTTCTTCTTCATTCCATTTTTCCATAGGGTCTAACCCCCTTAGCCTATTGTAGGGAGACAACTTAAACGTGGAGATTGGGGATCAGGGTGACAACCCTTGATCTGAGCGTTGTCGCGATGCCTAGACATTTTGTGCGACAACAAGCATGATTTTGTAAATGATATATCCAATTAAATCAATGCCAAGTCCTTTCTTCTTGGAAAGTATATCATAACAACACATATCAGAGCATAATAAAAAATGAATGGGAAAGTGAAGTCATGTAAAGCTCCTGTTATATTCTTTCCTTTGTCATATAAGACTGTTTTGTAAACCCCATAAAAAGGTACAGTAGTACATTTTTACAACATTTCCCTACATAAGAAAGGGGTTGACTTGTCACTTCATTAACGATAATTACTCTATCTATTCAAATTTCATAGTACAGCTTCATTCTTGATTTTTTATTTTTTTATGGAGCTAAAAAGATTTCAGAAAGTAAAAACAAAGACTAACTGTGCATACCTTTTCCCAAAGTACAAAACAATTCTTACACTGATAGCACTCATCCCTAATTTCTAATTTCTCCGTGGATGAACAAATCTCCAAAATTAAACATTGCCTAACCGAGATCTGTTGTTTCCCAAAGAAAACATAGTTCTTGCTAATGACAGTTTCTCAAGATCTAACCTAGCTATTGGACTGAGAATCTCTCAGTTTTTCAACATAAGACATGGGAAATTTCTATGGATGCTTGGTGGCTTTATTGCTACTGCTAACATTCATTTGCCAATAATATTTCTGCTACAGCTCACAACATACAGCATACAGAGGAGAGCCAGAGAGATGTAGGAAACTCCACTACAGGTTATAAATACTGAGCCTAATTCGATAAATGAAAAAGAAAACAAACAGAAGATCCAACAGAGGTATCCACATCAAGCTACACAGTGATTTTAAACTGTATAAAACCATAAAACAGCTTCCAGCAAAAAGATAAAATCAATGGACAAAAATTAAACTATATAGATTTTCCTTGGAGATAATCATCTTACTGAGTCTGGTCATTTCTGTCTTTCCAACTGTATGCTCATTGGTGTTGATTGCCATTTTAATGGGCATGCTTCCTTCAAACTAAATATTTCCCTTCTCGAGTTTGTTGAATGTTGCAACACTGTTGCAAGGGTATCTATTTGGTGTCCCTTATAGGGGATAATAAGTCGCGTAGTCTAAACACGCCACATTTTTGCTCGGAAAACAATAGAAAATGTGGTAAGATTTTGAGAAAATCTGGTGGAAATTTTTTAAAATCCGAGTTACAGCTATCAAGCTTCAAGATTTTAGGTGCCCCTTGGGTTTTTGATGGTTATGAATCATTTCCACCCTAATAATATGATTTAAGCACTCCCACAGTCGAATTTTTTGAAGAATTTCTCACCAAATTCCAGGAAATTGTGGCCTCCTTAGACAATGTCAATAATGGGTAGGCTCTTTGGTTGGAGGCAGTCATTCTGGTCACTAAAAGTTCCTGTGGGGATGGGGTAAGATGGTTGCTAGAAGTGTGAGAGGTAAGATGGGACCAACTTTCCAGCATGCTTCTGGATGCTCGAAAAATGGTGGAGATCCTTTTAATAACCATGTTGAATAGAATATCTGTTAAGATATTCCAACACATAGATGAATGACTTAACGTAGTTGCATCCCAAAAAATGATATCTAATATAATGCACTGCGAAAACCCCCAATACTTAATTCAAAAGAGTGAAGGGAACTCTACTTGAATAATTCATGAGGCACAATACTTGCTAAGGTTTTGCAAATGGGGTAGCAAGCTAAGTGGGCTTGACTGTGGGGAAAACTCCACAGTTAAGCGTGCTTGAGCCAGGGGTGATCTAGGATGGGTGACCTCCCAGGAAGTCCTGGTTACCGGGTGCAAGCCCCGGAAGTGATGATTGATGCTATGTGATTCATTTCACTAGTTTCAATCTCACTTTGTCACCCCTGTGAGCATCACCCAATGCAATGAGTGCTAAGTGGACTATTCAAAAATCATGAGAAATTAGTCAGTTACAGCTACCTCTCATGGAAATTGTCATAGATGAATGACTTAATGCAGTTGAATCCCAAAAAATGATATCTAATATAATGCACTGCGAAAACCCCCAATACTTAATTCAAAAGAGTGAAGGGAACTCTACTTGAATGGTTCATGAGGCACAATACTTGCTAAGGTTTTGCAATGGAGTAGCAAGCTAAGTGGGCTTAACTATGAGGAAAACTCCACAGTTAAGCGCACTTGAGCCAGAGGCGATCTGGGATGAGTGACCTCCTGGGAAGTCCTGGTTACTGGGTGCAAGCCTTGAAAGTGATGATTGACGCTATGTGATTCATTTCACTAGTTTCAATCCCACTTCTTCACCCCTGTGAGCATCACCCGATGTAATGAGTGCTAAGTGGACTATTCAAAAATCACGAGAAATTAGTCAGTTACGACTACCTCTCATGGAAATGGTCATAGATGAATGACTTACTTAACACAGTTGAATCCCAAAAAATGATATCTAACATAGGAAATAGTTAAGTGTAACTTGGTCTAGTGTATAGTTAGGTAAAGTGAGTTTCCTTACTATGTACTTTTTGCAACTTACAATCCGACAATCACGATATGTTCTAAAAATGATGTGATCTGACGGTTTATTCTCTCCTTGGAAATACCGACACTTGATTCGTGGCTTAACACCCGATTGGTCTATGATCTTTATTTAAAGAGCATGGAGGGTCATTTACAGTTCATAAGAGAATCTTATTTAAATTTTCTTTCTTTACATTAATAAATTGCCTGAAGTGGCCTCGTTGGCTCAGGTCGTGGACTGTTTTCCTCTTTGAGGGTTTTAACCACGTCAAGAATACTGGTGTACTGATCTGTGATCTATTTGTGAGCGGTGTCTTTTGGTGTTCTATCTAAAGAACTTACCCTATAAATTCCTACATAGTATCAGAGCTATTTGACCGCATCTGTTGGTGATCCAAATCCAAAGCCGATACAACTGCATTCGACTATCGTTTCCTAGATCAACTGTTTCTGACCTCTTTCGGCACGAGAGAAATGCTCTTTTGTATTAGGAGCATCTGTTCCAGTGAGGAACCCCTTTTGTTTCACGCGAAAAGGTTTCCGGTAGCCCTAGCTACGTCATTTTTAAGATCTCAAGGTATACAATCTTTATTTGCAGTTACAGTTATTTATCTCTTTGTTTATTTCGGTTTATAGTCCTCTATAAAAAAAAAAATTATTACTGGATCTATCCCTTTCATTTTTGCGTATGCTCTTTGCCCCACAACCCTGTGCGATCTAGGCAAACCAGAAACAGAAAGAAATGATTTTTCTCAAGTGTATGCTCTTTTCCGCTATGCCTTAGTGTGATCTCAGAAAATCAACAACATTGAAGAAAATATTCAGTTTCTAGCCAAATCTAACTTTAAACCGTAGGGCTTGGATGTGTTTTGTATGTTTTTTTTTTGTTGTGTGTTTTTTGTTTTGTAGGCAAAAAGCAGTTTTTCAAGTAAGCATGCACTCCAAAGCTTCAGTGAGCGAATAAAAAAACAAAAACAAAAACAAAAACAAAAACAAAAAACAAAAAAAACCTTCATCTTTTCCAAAAATTACTAACCTTTTAAACTAACTCACTTGGTACAAAGTTACTTTATGAGAATAGAGGTCTTGGGTTCAAGTCTTTCTTTTTGTTGAATTACTTTTTTAAAAAGCACATGTAACTTATGTTCTAAAGTTACTTTATGTAAAAGTGTTCTCACCCATTATAAAAAGTGAGTCACTTATAATTCCAAAGTAACTTTATCTTTTATTTAAGTTACAATTTAGTGGATACTTCATAAAGTACCATTGTAAAAGTGACTTTCACTTACTTATAAAAGTGGGTCACATAAAGTAATCTTTCTTTAAAAGTGAGCTAATTAGATTAAGTTTGGAAAGGGGCGGGTGGAGTGGAATTTTTTTTAAATATAACATTATCGTTCACTTCCCAATATTCACGTAGTTCGTTGCCATCTTCAACAACTTTTCTTCAAAAAACCATAACTTCTTCATCCAGACGTCGTTTATTTAAATCGGCCTAATTTTTCGAGATCTTTCCATTGGAACACTTAGTTTCAGCATTTTCAGCTTCAGTTTCTTTTAAAATGGAAAGTCCATGTCTAGTTATTCTTGACAATACCAACTACTTCCAATGGTTATCCTACATTGTGGATTTACTTAGAAGTAAAGGTGTTTATAGAATAGTCTCAGGCCAAGAATCTAAACCTTAAGATGAAGATAAGGTAGCCAAATGGGAAAATAAGCAAGATCAAGCACGTGGGTTGATAGGGATGTTTATTTATCCAGACCTTAGATTCCATATCGCAAAACTTGATACCTCTGATGAAGCAATGAAACAACTCAGTGAAGTTTTTGGAATTAAAAATGAAATTAGAGCTCATCAACTCGAAAATGAGTTGCTTACGTTGGACCCCAATAATTTTTCTTCCATTGAAGATTTTTTGTCCAAGTTCAAGACCCTTAGACTTCTCTTGAAAGGTGTTAACGTTAAGAATGAAGATGGTAGCCTTATTTATTCCATTCTTACTAAGTTAGGACTAGCCTACTCTGTGTTTGTTTCCACCTTCCATTCTACTAGAGAAGCCTTTATTTCTCAAGGACAAGCCTACAAGTCCACCTCTTTTGACGTTTTTTGTGATTCTTTAATAAAGAAAAAGAAAAACTCTTATATCTTGGTCTTCTTAATACTGGAAACTCTTCTAAGAAAGCCTTAGCAGCCTAGCATCAACGAAATTCAAAGAATCCTAAGAAGCAACATCCTAAAAAGAATGGTCCTAAACCAAACAAGGGTCCTAAAAAATTTCAGTCTCAAAACAAAAAATCAATTCAACAAAATGATAAGGAAAATAAAAACAAAGGCAAGAAGACTGATAGGCATTGCAACTTTTGTAATCGTGATGGCCACTTAGAATCCAAATGCTTTAACAAGATGGATGTCTTGGAAGTAGCAATGAAGAAGCATAACATCCATTTGTAGCACTCATCAACTTCAACTTCATCTTCAAGAATAGCACCTGCATGTGGTTGTCAAGCATCTCAGTCTAGTTATGCATTAAATGTATCTTCTTCTTCTCATTCTCATGAGTGGTTCATTGATTCTAGAGCTTCTTATCACATGGTCAAAAACAAAGCCATGGTTTCTTCTTTAAATAATTGTAACACCAAAAATATATATGTTGGTGATGATAAATCACTTAGTATTGTAGGAACTAGAACCATTCATCTAGACAATGGTAAATTTAATGATGTATTATGTGTTCCTATCTTATCCTGCAACCTTCTATCTATATATCAGATAACTCATTCAGGTGAAGGTAAAATCGTTGAATTTTCACCTCATGATGTTGTAATTAAGGACCTAAGAGATCCTAGACAGATTTTAGCTACTGGCATTGCTGATGATTCTACAAAGTTGTATAAGTTGAACAACTTTGGGTCAGAAACTCTTCCCTCGATATTTGTTGCTCATAATGATGAAGTGAGCAAACTTTGGCATGAGCGATTTGGTCACTTAAACTATCGCTCCCTTCAAAATCTGTGTAAAGAAAATATGGTGACAGGTCTTCCTATGGTATCTTGCAGAGATGGTGTTTGTTCCAGATGTGTACTCGAAAAATATCATCAAGATAGTTCTAAAAAACGTGCCTCTTGGCACGCCTCAACCCCTTTACAGCTTGTGCATAGTGATTTATGTGGTCCACTTCCAGTGGTTTCAATCTCTGCCTACAAGTTGTTGACCACTACATGTCAACGACCCATAGCAGTACACCCCCTTTTTCGCAAAAGGGATAGCACCTGATCGATGTGTTCCTGCCATCCAGCTATCATCGTCAGCCTAAGGATCATGTTATAATGTAAACCCATTCTGCATGTGTATAATGTAAATAATCTCAGCAGATTCATGTCGTGTATGTAATCACCTAGGTAAACCTACTTTTCTGGTGACGGTCTACATTCCGGGAGGTTTTTTGTCTCACCGATCCATTCTCGAATGGTCAGTAAGGTTTTCCTTCAACCTTACCCCAAAGCCGAAGTGGATTTTGTCACTAGGGTCTTAGGGGAATCCTAGTCTTATAGATCAAGTCTCCATAAAAGTGATTTGGGAATAATCTTAACTATTTGGTTAGGTTATTTTATTACAAATTACTTAGTCTGCTGGATTATATTTGTGTTGCAGAAATGGGTAGTCTGTGAGGGTCAATTTCAAATGCGTTTTCCCCCCTGAGATGTAAAAAATGTAAAAATCATGATGTAAATTGTCTTGAGGGTTAGAAAAATAATTTATCCCCTCATAGGTTAATTAATTAAATTTTCTGGCCAAAATTAATTAAAATCTTAAGCTAGAAATTTAATTAATTATAGGTTCTAGGTAAATTTAAATTTTCCAAAGGCAAAATTTGTGGATCCGTTAAAAATTAAATTTTAAAGAATTCTAGGGACTAAGGTTAATTGATTATTTTGCTAAATTTTAAGCCTTTGGTCTCTGGGGTTAAGTCAAAGTCAAAATTTTGAAGAAATTAATTCAAAATTTTAATTTTTGAATTAATTAAAATGCATTTAGTTGAAAATTCGAAATTTCCTCAATAATTTAAAATTTCGACAGATGAGATTAAAACAAATTTTGATCCTCATCAACGGTCGAGATTGCTTTGACAAGGATCACTCGAACTAGCCGTTGGAAGATTTATCTTTAAATAGAAGGTCATTTGTCAGTTGAGATCATCCGATCTTTGGATCCTGTACTAAGCTCTCAAACTCTCTTGTATACTTTTTTGAAGTAATGCAAAAGCCTTTAGGGTTTCAACGTGTTGTAGTGTTCCTCTTTGTGAATTATGGTAACATTGTTTTAGTTTCTACTTAATATTATGTGAAAACTATCAACCAATAGCTCTCTTAGAATAAGCTGAATACAAGTATCTTATTCAGTTTGTTGGATCTAAGGTAACATTTTTAATTTTGATTGAAGTAGCAGGTATCTCTATTTCTTCATAATTTTATTGTTGTTCTATTTCTCTACTTGATTTGATGGTTGATCTCGTGTTTGCAGAAGATCTCTCAGGTTCTCATTGAGCGTTTGGGATAGTTCTTGGTTGGACCAACCAACTCTCAACACATATTTTCTAGAGAGCCTACTTCATATAAGCCTCAGGATTTATCTAACAACAATCTTTTTTTTTTGCATGGTGTTTTTGGGCTAGTACCTCTCTAAAATTTCAAAATATTTTAAATATTTTGTGGAAATTTTGATACATCTGGCTATTAAGAGCCTTAGATTATCAGATCTGAGCGCGGAGTTGGACTCATACTCCTCAGATCTGATAGATCTATAAATTATTTATATAGATCTGTAAATTATTTGTATAGATCTGTTATTTACTTGTGTAGATCTGAAATTTTGTAACATAATTTTAAATTTTAACACTTGGGTTTTTGGGATTTTCTCTATTTTTGTACATATTGGGTATTGGATTTTTGTCTTTTCACTTGTGCAGAAATAGATCTGAAAAATCAGCCAAGTAAATCTTCAAACCTGAGCTAAATCTAGACTTTGGAGGGCAAGATCTGGACTCAACGATTGTTTGCAGGAATAGATCTGAGAAATCAGCCAAGTAAATCTTCAGATCTTAGCTAGATCTGGACCCTGGAGGGCAAGATCTGGGCTCAAAGATTGTTTGCAAGAATAGATTTGAGAAATCAGCCAAGTAAATCTTCAAATTTGAGCTAGATCTAGACCCTGTAGGGCAAGATCTGGGCTCTAAAATTGTTTGTAGGAATAGATCTGAGAAATCAACCAAGTAAATCTCCAGATCTGAGATTTTTCAAGTAGATCTGTAGGTTTTGAGACAGATCTAAGCCCTAGAGGGCAATATCTTATCCCAAATCTTTTTACAAGGCCAGCCATTAAAGATTTTGCAATAAATCTAAAGCTCTAAGGCAAAATAATTTTTTTTAGAACAAGAGTTTCAAGTTTTGGTGCTCCTAAGCCCAAATCAGCCTTCTCCTAGTCCAATGTTAGTTCTATTGGACCTAAATTCCTCTTGCTCCATTTCTGATTTGAATATTTGATTTTCTGAAGCTAATCATTGGTGGGTTTTTGCAGAAAATTTGGTAAAAATTTGTGTTTCAGGTATATAAAAATTTTGGGCAACTTGGGCAAGTGATCTTCAAGGCCTAGGGCCTAAGGGTTTGATCTCTAAACCATCTTTTTCCTCACTGTTTGCTACAACAGTCATATACCTTTCTAATAATGGTGAAAAACATATCTAAATGGTTTGAAATTAACTAAAAAATTGCTAAATACATTAATAATTCATTTGTGTTTGATGTGTATCAAGAATTTGGCATAGATCTACATTTTGGGTCACTGTTATCTCTGAATAATTCTGTTCCTAAAGTTTGAAATATAACAGTGCAAAAATTTCATGTGGATTAGCCTAAAATCAGTTCCTAAGTTGTCTAATACATTAAAGAATAAATTTCTTGAGCTGAGCATTCATCATTAGGCTTATTTCATGTTTTAATTGCTGACTGTAATAAGTATATCAGATCTGATATAATTCCAAAAATCACATCACAATAGACTGAAATTTTTTTATAATTCATGTGGGTAAGTTTGGAAAAATTTCGGTAAATTTTTGGCATAAAGATATCATTGATAGCTTACTATTTTCATTGTCATATAGTTGTTGTCATAAAGTTGTTGTTACTGTTGTCCTAAAAATTAATTTCTGAAAATTACGCACTCTGTCATGGAATTGTGATAAAATGCATATCCTTTGTTTCATAAACTGAGTATTTTTTGAGCATTTGTTGACATTAATATCGAATTGCAAAGTTGTTTTTGTTCTCTTTAAGCTAAATTGTATCAAGAAGATTTGAAATAAGCTGGTGTTTTAACTATAGTATCTTCAAGAGTTTATTTTCTAAAGTCTTCATCTAAAAAAAGGTGAGCATTTCATTTGGGTAATTGAGGGCTTCTGCGGCATAAGTCTTTTCTCATTCTCGAGTCTAACTTTATCTCATCTCCCAGTGCATTTGCATATAAGTTAACTTTGCATAAATAAAATTTACTTCTAAGCATAAGCTTGGTCGATAGACAGATAGATCTCCATCCGTCTTTTCTTGAGAAGCCTGTTTTAACAATACTTAAAACGGTGACCTTGCAGTCATCAGAGCCATAGTTCTCTGCAGCATTGGAGGCACCAGGTATGTTAGAATTTCAGGAGAGGTATCGTTAATCACACCTTAGTGTGCTTCTTCTGATCTTCTCTCTGCCAATTACTATGAAATCAGGCTCAACACAGAAATGATTGAAGGGTTCACATTTAAATAGGCATTTAACTAAAATTAACCAAGATTCTTGCATCTCACATTAGCTTTAAGATCTGCATTTCATATAAAATAGTCATTTATCTAAGCAGCAATTGCTAATCGACTACTTGGTCTTAGTTTTCCTAGCAAGATCGTTGACTCCATAAGGCACTGGTATCAATCGTTTAAAATCTAATCAAATCCTATAAGCCTTGCTAAATCTTAATCAAGTACTTGATCGCTTCATTGTGTCTCCTGAACTGGTTGGTTCCCAACTAGCTCTTCTTCATTCTACTTTTCCATAGGGTCTACCCCCCTTACCCTGCTATAGGGAGACAACTTAAACAGAGAGATTGGGGATCAGGGTGACAGCCCCCGATCTGAGCCGTTGCCGCAGTGCCTAGACATTCTGTGCAACAACATGTTTGGCACCATTGCCGAGGATAGAGTTTTTTCTGTCCTTGGTTTCTTCGACATCATTTTAATCATCTCATCTTTTCCGCCATTCATTAACCTATCAAACGACACAACATTTCCTGGCGTCATTTGATCTTTTCATCACCTTGTCTTTCGTCATCTCATTAATCGTTTCATCTGTGCGATCTGAGCACCTAGACATTTCGGTTCGTTTCTTGTTTGGGTGGCGACTCCACTTATTCATCCACTTCTTCCATTTATTATTTCTCAGACAATAAGCCCTCCCTTATATCTGGTTGTTTGTTTCCTTTTGGATCCTAGAGTTAGATCATGTTCAAGTGGCGACTCCACTTCTTTCATTTCTTACAAGAATTTCTACTAGAAGCTCGCTTCTAGTGGATCTCTTGATTTTCTTGAGCAAAGGACTCTCTCTAGCATCCATTTGGTCCCTCATTATTCCTTCAGGAAAGTCATCATGGATGATTCATTTACCCCGTGTCATTTTACTGATGTTCTCCATGATATTCCGGAAGTGGCCATTCATAAATTGCTTTTGTTCTCAGGTGGTGATTCAGTCGCCGTTAGAAAGCATCTATGTAGGTTTACTCATACAATACTCAAATATTGTCGATCTCCCCAATATGATCATGAAGATGTCAAAATGTGTCTATTTGCCTTTTCTTTAGAGGGTAATGCTTTGAATTGGTTTAATAATTGTCCTGAAGATTCTTTCACTTCTTTACAAGACATCGTCAATGTTTTTAAAGATAGATATGGTTATCAAGATAGCTCGCCTTGTGCCCCTAAAATTATGCAACAGAATGAAAGTGATCTTGTGAAGGATCCAACTATCGATGAAAGATTTCAAGACAATTCTCCATATCAAAATGTGCCGTCCACTTGTACCGTTGCAGATCAAATCCATGATAGTGGGAAAACCGGGACAAGTTGTCAAATTAGCGTCGACAATGAAAGGGAAAATGATAAGCAAATTATAGAAGAACTAAAGCAGTTGGTTAGAGACATGCAGTTCAGTCAAATGCAGCTGGTAAAAAATATGGAGCTTAATCAAGAAAAATTTGTAACCGATTATGTCAGGGATATGAGAGCTTTATACACCAACATGCAAAGTCAGCATGCTAAGGAAATGGAAACCATGAAAGCTAATCATGACAGGGAAATTAATTTTATGCAAAACAAGTTATTATCCCTAGAGGAAAATATGACGATCATGGAATTCAATCATTCAAATCAAGTGACTGCCATGGAAGCAAGTTATCAGGAAGAAATAAGTGCGAATCAGAACAAGTTGTCAACTGTGGATGAAGAAATGACCATCATGAGATTCGATTATAATAATCAGTTAGCTATCATACAAGCAAATCATAAGAAAGAGATAAACTCTATGCAACATTGCTTGATGACCATAAAAGCAGATAATAACAAAGTAATAAAAGATATGGAAGCTAGTCAAATATGTCTTCAGAATAAGTTATTGAGCATGGAGGAAGACCATGCCAAGGAAGTCAGTGCTATGAAGGTTGAACACTCTAACCAGATGGATGCCAAACAATACAAGTACAGAAACTTCAGCATCAGTCAGAGGATGAAAGAAACAAGGAAACGTCAATAGATCATAAGCCTCCCTATCTGCTACAGCAAGCTCCATCTTATTATGAGGTCCTTTGTTCCATTGAAAAGTGGTTAATTGAAGGTGACCTGGATAAAATGGAAATTAATAATCAGGATGATGCTCACATGTTTAATCCACCAGTCATAGAAGATCAAGTTATATAACTCATGACACCTGTGAGACTAATCCATTATTCTTGACAGAGCAGATGCAGAATGAAGAGAGACATTTCATGCATAACCTACATACTTCATCTGAGAGTTTTGAAACAGAATGTTCCACATCATCAGTGATACAGCCTGCCACAAAGAAAAAGCGCAAGAGAAAGAGAATGAGAAAGTGATTTGATGCATCAGATGGTCGCGAGCAACTTGATTTTCGGATAGGAAAAAGTCCTACTGTATGCAGAATTGGACATGACACATCCGAGAAATAGCCAACGGATTTGCCTGAAAGCAGGCAAATGCTCAGTATGCACTATATTGAATGCATCTGATGCCATGGGACATCTTTGTATTGTATTTCTAACATTATGCCCTATCATTTCAGTATTTCATTTTGTAGTTAGATTTGGTTTTTCATGTTGTTAGACTAGTTAATAAATGAAGAGCTTATATCTTTTCTGTGCTTAACATTATATGATGATTTTTGGATGGACGCTACTTATGCTTTATTGTGTGTTGCGTGGATGCAGATTACGGATTTTCACATTCCTCCAATGCAGCAATGTGTCCCCAAGTAGAACCAGATGTTTACCACTACGTGTCAATGACCCATAGCAGTACGCACCCTTTTTCGCAAAAGGGATAGCACCTGATCGATGTGTTCCCGTCATCCAGCTATCATCGTCAGCCTGGGGATCATGTTATAATGTAAACCCATTTTGCATGTGTATAATGTAAATAATCTGAATAGATCTGTGTCGTGTATGTAATCACCTAGGTAAACCTACTTTTCTGGTGACGATCCGGGAGGTTTTTTGTCTCACCGATCCATTCTCAGTGGTTCACAGAGTTTTTCTTCAGCCTTACCCCAAAGCCGAAGTGGCTTTTGTCATTGGGATCTTAGGGGAGTCCTAGTCTTATAGATCGAGTCTCTATAAAAGTGATTTGAGAATAATCCTAACTATTTGGTTAGGTTATTTTATTACAAATTGCTTAGTCTACTGGATTATATTTGTGTCACAGAAATGGGTAGTCTGTGAGGGTCTATTTCAAATGGGTTTTCTCCTTTGAGATGTAAAAAATGTAAAAATCATGATGTAAATTGTCTTGAGGGTTAGAAAATAATTTATCCCCTCATAGGTTAATTAATTAAATTTTCTGGTCAAAACTAATTAAAATCCTAAGCCAAAAATTTAATTAATTATAGGTCCTAGGTAAATTTAAATTTTCCAAAAGGAAAATTCGTGGGTCCTTTAAAAATTAAATTTTAAAGAGGTCCAGGGACTAGGGTTAATTCATTATTTTGCTAAATTTTAAGCCTTTGATCCTTGGGGTTAAGTCAAAGTCAAAATTTTGAGGAAATTAATTCAAAATTTAATTTTTGAATTAATTAAAATGCATTTAATTAAAAAATTCGAAATTTCTTCAATAATTTAAAATGTCGACGGATAAGATTAAAAGAAATTTTGATCCTCATCAACAGTCGAGATTACTTTGACAAGGATCATTCGAACTAGCCGTTGGAAGATTTATCTTTAAATAGAAGGTCATTTGTCAGTTGAGATCATCTGATCTTTGGATCATGTACTAAGCTCTCAAACTCTCTTGTATACTTTTTTGAAGTAATGCAAAAACCTTTGGGGTTTCAACGTGTTGTAGTGTTCTTCTTCGTGAATTATGGTAACATTGTTTTAATTTCTGCTTAATATTATGTGAAAACTATCAATCAATAGCTCTCTTAGAATAATCTGAATATAGGTATCTTATTCAGCTTGTTGGATCTAGGGTAGCATTTTTAATTTTGATTGAAGTAGCAGATATCTCTATTTCTTCATAATTTTATTGTTGTTCTATTTCTCTACTTGATTTGATGGTTGATTTAATGTTTGCAGAAGATCCCTCAGGTTCTCATTGAGCGTTTGGGGATAGTTCTCGGTTGGACCAACCAACTCTCAACACATATTTTCTGAAGAGCCTACTTCATATAAGCCTCAGGATTTATCTAACGATAATCTTTTTTCTGCGGGGTGTTTTTAGGCTAGTACCTCTCTAAAATTTCAAAATATTTTAAATATTTTGTGGAAATTTTGATAGATCTGGCTATTAAAAGCCTTAAATTATCAGATCTGGGAGCGGAGTTGGACTCATACTCCTCAGATCTGATAGACTGTAAATTATTTATATAGATCCGTAAATTATTTGTATAGATCTGTTATTTAGTTGTGTAGATCTGAAACTTTGTAACATAATTTTAAATTTTAACACTTGGGTTTTTGGGATTTTCTCTATTTTTGAACATATTGGGTATTGGGTTTTTGTCTTTTCACTTGTGCAGAAATAGATTTGAGAAATCAACCAAGTAAATCTTCATATCTAAGCTAGATTCAGACACTGAAGGGCAAGATCTGGACTCAAAGATTGTTTGCAGGAATAGATCTGAGAAATCAGCCAAGTAAATCATCAGATCTGAGCTAGATCTAGACACTGGAGGGCAATATCTGGGCTCAAAGATTGTTTGCAGGAATAGATCTGAGAAAATAGTCAAGTAAATCTTCAGATCTGAACTAGATTTAGAACCTGGAGGGCAAGATCTGGGCTCAAAAATTGTTTGCAAGAATAGATCTGAGAAATCAACCAAATAAATCTTCAAATCTAAGATTTTTCAAGCAGATTTGGGGGTTTTGAGACAGATCTAGGCCCTGGAGGGCAATATCTTATCCCAAATCTTTTTACAAAGCCAACCATTAAAGATTTTGCAATAAATCTAAAGATTTGAAGCAAAATAATTTTTTTCAGAACAAGGGTTTCAGGTTTTGGAGTTCCTAAGCCCAGATCTGTCTTCTCCTAGCCCAACGCTAGTTTTTTTGGGCCTAGATCCCTCTTGCTCCATTTCTGGTTTGAATATTTGATTTTCTGAAGCTAATCATTGGCGGGTCTTTGCCGAAAATTTGGTAAAAATTTGTGTTTCGGGTATATAAAATATTGGGCAACTTGGGCAAGTGATCTTTAAGGCCTAGGGCCTAAGGGTTTGATCTCTAAACCATATTTTTCCTCACTGTTTGCTACAACAGTCATATACCTTTCTAATAGTCGTGAAAAACACATCTAAGTGGTTTGAAATTAACTAAAAAATTGCTAAATATATTAATAAGTCATTTGTGTTTGACGTGTATCAAGAATTTGGCCTAGATCTACATTTTGGATCATTGTTATCTCTGACTAATTCTGTTTCTGAAGTCTGAAATATAACAGTGGGAAAATTTCATATGGGTTAGCCTAAAATCAGTTCCTAAGTTGTCTAATACATTAAGGAATTAATTTCTTGAGCTGGGCATTCATCATTAGGCTTATTTCATGTTTTAATTGCTAGCTGTAGTAAGTATATCAGATCTAATATAATTCCAGAAATCACATCACAACAGGCTGAAATTTTTTTATAATTCATGTGGGTAAGTTTGGAAAAATTTCAGTAAATTTTTGGCATAAAGATATCATTGATAGCTTACTGTTTTCATTGTCATATTGCTGCTGTCATAAGGTTTTTCTTACTGCTGTCCTAAAAATTAATTTCTGAAAATTACGCACTCTGTCATGGAATTGTGATAAAATGCATATCCTTTGTTTCATAAACTGAGTATTTTTTGAGCATCTGTTGACATTGATATCGAAGTGCAAAGTTGTTTTTGTTCTCTTTGAGCTAAATTGTATCAAAAAGATTTGAAATAAGTTGTTGTTTTAACTATAGTATCTTCAAGGGTTTATTTTCTGAAGTCTTCATCTAAAAAAAAGGCGAGCATTTCATTTGGGTAATTGAGGGCTTTTGCGGCATAAGTGTTTTCCCATTCTTGAGTCTAACTTCATCTCATCTTCCTGTGCATTTTCATATAAGTTAACTTTACATAGATAAAATTTACTTCCAAGCATAAGCTTGGTCGATAGACAAATAGATCTCCATCCGTCTTTTCTTGAGAAGCCTGTTTTAATAAACTTAAAACAGTGACTTTGCAGTTGTCAGAGCCGCAGTTCTATGCAGCGCCGGAGGCATCGGGTACGTTAGAATTTCAGGAGAGCTATCGTTAATTACACGTTAGTGTGCTTCTCCTGATCTTCTCTCTGCCAATTACTATGAAATCAGGCTCAACACAAAAAGGATTGAAGGGTTCACATTTAAATAGGCATTTAACCAAAATTAACCAAGATTCTTGCATCTCACATTAGTTTTAGGATCTGCGTTTCATATAAAATAGTCATTCATCTAAGTAGCAATTGCTAATCGATTACTTGGTCTTAATTTTCCTGGCAAGATCGTTGACTCCATAAGGCACTGGTATCAATCGTTTAAAATATAATCAAATCCTATAAGCCTTACTAAATCTTAATCAAGTACTTGATCACTTCACTATCTCCCAAACTGGTTGATTCCCAACTAGTTCTTCGTTCCACTTTTCCATAGGGTCTACCCCCCTTAGCCTGTTGTAGGCAGACAACTTAAACGGAGAGATTGGGGATTAGGGCGACAGCCCCCAATCTGAGCCGTTGTCGCGGTGCCTAGACATTTTGTGCGACAACACAAGTATTTCTTAGCTTTCATTGATGATTTCTCCAGACACACTTGGGTATACTTCTTAAAAGTCAAAAGTGAAGTCTTTAACATGTTCTTGGCCTTTAAGGCCTTTGTTGAGGAACAATCTGGACATCAAATTCTTAAGCTAAGATCTGATAATGGTGGAGATTATGTTAACAACATATTCATCAACTTTTGCACTGAGCATGGAATTCAATTGCAACATACTATTCCATAGACTCCACAGCAAAATGGTGTAGTTGAAAGGAAGAATCGCACCTTAAAAGATATGGCTAATTATATGTTTCAATCTAAAGGACTTAGTCTTAAATTTTGTGCTGAAGCAATTAACTTTGCAAATTACATAGTAAATCGCACTCCTACTAAAGTTTTAAAGAATATCAGTCCAGAAGAAGCATGGAGCTCAATTAAACCGGATGTAACTCACTTTCGTGTTTTTGGAAGTGAAGCATGGACCCATATTCCAGATGAGAAACATAAAGCCTTAGAACTTAAGAGTGAAGAATGTATTTTTGTTGGATATTCTGAAGATGTCAAAGGACATAGACTTCTTCAACCTAAATCCAAAAATGTTATCATTAGAAGAGATGTAAAGTTTGCTAAAAATATATCGGCCTACGAGCCTAGTTCGGCGGATGTGCCACCTCTCTCTATCCCTTCTGCTTCTGAAAATATTTCTTCTTCAGATGATGACATCGAGGATGACAATCCTCCCCCACCTTCCGGGATCCTACTTCAAATCCCCAGCTTCCAAAATGGGTCTGTGCTACTCGAGATGCAACAGGTTCTCTTGCAAGTGATCCTACAAATCATCATCGTACACATTCTCAGTTCGATAGAGCCTCTTCTTTACTGGCTCAAGCTTCAGCAAATTATGATCCTAACACTTTTCAGGCCATCCAGATTGGGATGCAGATATGAATGAAGAATAGCATTCACTATTGGCAAATGATACATGGGACCTTGTTCCTCTTCCAAAGGGACGAAAACTTGTTAGATGCAAATGGGTTTACAAAACCAAGTTTGGACCAGACGGAAAAGTTGATAAACATAAAGCTCGTCTTGTTGCTAAGAGTTTTTCACAAGTTGAAGGCATTGACTATAATGAAACCTTCTCCCTTGTTTCCAAAATGAACTCTATCCACCTTGTTCTTTCCCTTGCTGCCTCATTCAAATGGGAAGTCCATCAAATGGATGTTAAATCCGCCTTCTTGCATGGGGACGTGCATGAAGAAATCTATATGGAACAACCTCCTAGCTTTATACAAACAGACTCCAGTCTTATATGACGGCTTAACAAATCCCTTTATGGCCTCAAGTAAGCCCCTCGAGCTTGGTATGCCAAAATGGAAGACTTACCAAGAAAGTGGGTAAGTCCCTTATCATTCTTGTTCTTTGTGTTGAAGATCTTATCCTTACTGTTAGTGATCCCAACCTTATAAACCATGTGAAGTCTACCCTTAAAAAAGCAATTTGAAATGACAGACTTAGGACACCTGCATTATTTTCTTGGTCTTCAAGTCTTGCAATCCAAAGAAGGTATTTTCCTTTCCCAGTCCAAGTATGCCTGTGATCCTCTACGCCACTTTCACATGGAAGACTGTAAGCCAGCCCCTTCTCCCTTTCAGTCAGGAGCCAAACTTTCAGTCACTTGTACTTCCCATGAAGTTGATGCTACCTTATACCGTCAGCTTGTTCGAAAACTTTTGTATCTGACCCATACCTGTCCTGACGTTTCCTTTGTTCTTGGCCTTATTGCTCGATTTATGCAAAACTCACATGAAAGTCATTGGAAAGAAGCTAAAAAAATACTTCGTTATGTTCGAGGTACAGTTCAGATTGGGATTCATTACACTGCAGAAGCATCTCCTCTATTGGTTGGTTTCACTGATTCCGATTGGGCTGGTGACCCTGATGATCAAAAAGTCTACTGCAGGTTATGTCTTCACTCTTGGTTCTAGACCTATTACATGGGCTTGCAAGAAACAAAGTGCCATTTCTCTTTCTTCAGTAGAAGCAGAGTATCATGGCGCCATAGAAGCTGGTAAGGAAGCCCTGTGGCTTCGTCAGATCCTGTCAGAGTTTGGTTTTCGGCAGCAGCATCTGACTACAATTTAATGTGATAATCAAAGTGCCATTCAACTATGCAAAGATCCAGTCCAACATCAGCGCAGCAAACACATTGAACTACACATGCACTTCATCGAAAAGCTCATTCATGACCATGTTCTTGAAGTGCAATATTTTTCAACCGATGATCAAGTTGCAAACATCTTTACAAAGGCTCTCACAGAGGTGAAGTTTACTAAACTTCGATTTATGGTTGGAGTTCAGGAAGTTGTCATTAAGGGGGGATAGGCTCTAATGCCTCCTTACTTCTCCTATTGTGTCATCTTTGTACATCCTTCAATCCTATCCCAAATTGTTCTTAAGGGGGGCTGTTAATATATTCCGACACATAGGAAATAGTTATATATAACTTGGTCTAGTGTATAGTTAGGTAAAGTGTTTTTATTTACTATGTACTTTTTGTAACTTACAATATGACAGTCATGATATGTTCTAGAAATGAAGTGATCTAACAGTTCATTCTCTTCTCGGTATTACCGATACTGTTGAATTTTCTAAGTCTATCCATTTGAAAATTAATCTGTATTCTGCTGGTTTATTTCTTCTACTTGTAAATCCTAAACAAGTTATTTAAAACATTTAAAAAATGAAATAAACACAATACAGTCACAACATCTACAGATCATTAGCTGAAAGAAAACAAAAACACAAGTGACACCATTATTTTTGGACAAATGTCTACAGAAAAACCCAATGCGGAAAAACCATTGCAACTATTCTGAGGGTTTATTATTATGCAATATTTCCTCGAGTACAACTGGGTGCCTAACCGGCTCACCTGACGGAGAAAAATACACGGCAACAATACTCTATTCGGAAACAGGTATTCAAAAAACCTGTCCCACGAAACCCTCTCCAGTGACTCTGAAGCTCTGCGCTGGCCCTTCTGGCCTCTGTGTCAGCCTCAAACCTCTCTGCATCAGCCCTCTAAGGCACTGCGCAACCTCTTAGACCCTCTACGTCACTCTTGCAGCCTCTGCGTGGATGACACAATCCCTCTGGCCTCTGCGTTGTCTCTGTTGGGCTCTATGTGGCTTGAACTGGTTGTTGCCTCTCGCTCTCTGCTTCTGCATTGGTCTCTTGGCACTGTCTCTGCCTCTCTGCCCAGTACTCACTGCCCCTCACTACTAATCACTTATTCAACTTTTCTTAGCAACACTGCTCTAGCAAAATGAATGACTGATCACTCTGGTGTATTCTCCAACTGATCCTCAAGCCTCCTCTTATACTTTCCTCATTGATCCTTCAACAGTCGAGATTAAATCTCTAATCAACGATTAAGATTAGATTTGGCTTGATCCGTGACTTTTGGAACCTTCTAACCCAGTTTTATATTAATAACTATTAATATTTTATTTTTCCTAAGTTTAGACTTAGGAACTCCATTAAAAATATTAATTATTTTAATATCTCCCAAACCAGGTACAATCTGTCCAAACCATTTCTGGGTCTTGGAGATCTCATGTGCTTTAGCCTGTCCACCAATTTTCATGGCTAGAGCACATCCGATGCTACCCCAAATCAACCTCCCTCTTACCAAGAACTATGCTCTAGTAATACTCCTCACTGAACATCACTCTGATTAGCTGGCACCAGTACCTGTGCAGATGCTAGGTGTCCCCACCCAACATCCTCTGCACTGCTGCATCTTGTACTATTGCCCATGGCCCTGCCACTGCCACTGCTACATCCATACAGCAGCTCCCTCTGCATCTGTGCTGCGGCTGGTCCATCCTCCCAACACTGCATCCACCTCTTATCATGTTGCATCATGCTACTACATACTGCTACTACACTGCAACTCAGTTACTGAGAAGTAAGTAATTGATCCACCCAACTTTTGACATCCCTGACAGGCTAGAAACACTCCCGATGCTGAAGCTCCCTCTGCCGCTAACAAGTGCTCCCTCTACTGACCTCTACGCTGCTACAACAACTCCCTGCTTCTCGCACCATTGCAAACCTCTATGTCATCCTGCACTGCTGCAACACTCCCGTGCCTCTCGCACTGTTGCAGCCTACTAGCCTCGCATTGCTCGAGGACTCCTGCACTGTAGCACTCTCTGCCGCTTCATCTGCATCCATCTCTACCGACATCCGCCAGTCTTGCTACTCCTCTTCGGGGCTCCTGTAGCAAGGTATAATCCAAGAGGTTGGGTACCTCAAGGATCCTGCCCTTCATCGCCTATAGTCTTCCTGACTACAGCTCAATGTCTCCCCACCTCTTCTCTAGAGGTACATGAGCACTCATGGCACAATCGTCATCCCCCTCGACTTCTTTCTCCGCCTTCGCTAGCGCTACCTTAGATTCGAACACCTCTCCTTTGTTCTTCTTCCTCAGACACTGGTTCGCATAATGACCCAGCTCCCCATTGTGGAAGCACTTGACCTTGGAGAGGTCCTTCTTCTTCCTCTGCTCCTGCTTTCCCGCAGATGCCAGAGCTGCATCCTCTTCCTCTTCCTTGTTGATCCAGACTCCTTTGTGTTGGAATTTCTAAGTCTAACTGTTAGAAACCCTTCGTGTACTTTTCTAATTTATTTTTGCCTACTTGTTCTGATTAATTAACAAGTTATTTACCATGTAAATACTGAAAATAAATACAAGTACATATTCAACACATTACAAATCATCCACTGAAGGAAACAAAACAAGCACACAAGTGACACCGTTGTTTTTGGACCAATGTCCCCAAAAAAACCCAATGCGGAAAAACCAGTGCAGCTATCTGAGGGTTTTAATTATTAAGTAGTTTCAGAATACAATCTGGGTGCCAAAACGGGCTCACCCAATAGAGAATAATCTTGGCAGTAGTACCTCTTAGTTGGAGACAGATGTTCTGGCTGAAACCACTCCGACAGCTCCCAACTCCAATCTGCCCTACGAAAACCCCAACGTCAGCCTCTAGGGATTTCGTCAGCCCTTTCTGGCCCAACGTCACCCTATCTTGCCCTGCGTCAGCCTCTGGAGGCACTGTGTCAGCCCTTAGAGCCTCTGCATCACCCACACTGGCTCTCTAAGGACACTGCGCAGCTCCTCGCTGCCTCTGTGTGAGCCCTGGTTGCCTCGTGAACCTCTGGTTGGCTCTGCGTCCCTCTCTCCCACCGTCTACGCTGATCCTCCTAGTACTATCTTTGCCTCTCTACTTCTGTATTCACTGCCCCTCAGTTGCAACTCTGATCACTCTTTCGACTTCCTCAGCAAACCCTGCCCCAAGAAAATCTAAATCTTGATCAACTCGGTGTGTTCTCCAAGTGACCCTCAAGCCTCCTCTTACACTTTTCTCATTGACAATTCAACGGCTGAGATTAAGTCCCTAATCAACGACTAAGATTATCTCTGGCTTGATCCATGACTTTTGGACCCTTCTAACACAGTTATATATTAATTCACATTAATCTTTTATTTTCCGTGAGTTTAGACTTAGGGACTCCATTAAAAATATTAATTACTTTAATATCTCCCAATTTGTTTAGATTCTGCCAAAACCATTTCTGCGTATTGGAGATCTCATGTGCCTTAGCCTCTCCACCAATTTTCGTCGCTAGAGCACATCCGATACTACCCCAAATCAACACTCACTCTTAGGGAGGATTGTGCTCTAATAATACTCCTCACTTAGCATCACCCTCATCATCCAGCATCTGTCCCTGTGTTGATGCTAGGCCCACTGCCCAACATCCTCTGCACTGCTGCATCATGTACTGCTACCCATGGCCTTGCCACTGCCACTGCTGCATCTGTACGACATCTCCCTCTACATCCATGTTGCTGCCCATGGCCCTACCAGTGCCACTACTGCATCTGCATTGCAACCCCTCTCATCATATTGCATCGTGCTGCCCATAGCATTGCCACTACTAACTGTTGCACTGCAACTCAGTTACTGAGAAGTAAGTAACTAATCTCCCAACTCTGACATCTCCGTCAGGCTAGAAACACTCCCGATGTTGAAGCTCCTTCTGTCACTGACAAGTGCTCCCTCTCTGACCTCTGCACTGCTACAACACTGTGCATCTCGCATTGTTGCCTCACGCTGTCTTGGGACTCTTGCACTGTAGCTCCTTCTGTCGCTCCATCCGCATTCGTCTCTACCGACATCCACAAGTCCTGCTACTCCTCTTTAGGTCTCTCGTAGCAAGGTATAATCCAAGAGGTTGGGTACCTCAAGGATCCTGCCCCTTATCGCCTATTGTCTGTGTGACTACAGCTTGATGTCTCCCCACTTCCGCTCAAATGGCGTGTGAGCACTCATGGCACAGTCATCATTTGTCTCTACTTCCTTCTCCGCCCTTGCTGGCACAGCCTTGGTCTCCAAAGCGTCTCCTTTGCTTTTCTTCCTCAGACACTGGCTCGCATAGTGAGCCAGTTCCCCACAGTTGAAGCATTTGACCTTGGAGAGGTCCTTCTTCTTCCGTTTCTCCTTCTTTCCCTCAGATGCTAGGGCAGCATCCTCCTCTTCCTCCTTCTTGATTTTGATCCCCTTGTTGCTGCTTCCTGCCTTGCTCAACCTTCTAATCTCTTCTTGGCAAAGAGCCGCCCACATTTCCTCCCAATGTAGAAGGGTCGCCCTGCACAGTATGCTCTGGACAAACACCTCCCAGTCTTTAGAGACTGCGTTCAGGGTTGTTCTCACCATCAATTCTTGATCCAGCGTGGCCCCTATGGAAGTCAGTTGATCTCGGATCTCCTTCAATCGACTGAGGAAGGTGTCGATCTGTTCCCCTTTCTGCATCTGGTATGACCACAACTAATTTTCAAGTAGCATCCTTCTCTGCATAGAAGTGTGCTGGTACAATTTCTTTAGGGCCTCCCACATCTCATTTGTCATGTCATTTCGGCGATATGTGGTACTACATGGTCCTTGACCCCGTCAAGGATGATGCTCTTGGCCCTCGCCATTGCCTCCTCGTACTTGTCGTTCTCAGCTAGGTCAACTGGGATCGCTATTGTCTTCCAGGTGAAGTGCTTGACCCATTTCATGTCTAGAATGGACAAGATTCTAGCCTTCCAAACTACGAAGTTTGAGGCTCCATCTAACTGTCCTGGTCTCTTACCCCGTTCACTGCCATCTCGCTGCTCCTCTACTTCCCTTCTGGAAGTTCTCGGTGTGATTCCTTCTGAGCCCTGATTTCCCTCCTGGAAACCCCCCTGCCAATGTCGAGATGCCCCCACTCCGATCGTTAGTGCAGTTGTACCACTGATCCGGAATTCTTGGCTAGAAATCCTCGGTAGCAACTCCCTCCTCCTTGATCTTGCCCTGTTAGGTATTGTTCTGACTACAGTACCCCACCAACTTCACTCTGCAACTTACCCACAGCCTCCTAAGCCCTAACAAACTGAAAGTTAGAGCTTCTAGGCTCTGCGCAATCCCGACAACAGCAAAATCTGCACCTCCTAGCCACAGGCGTCAATCCTTCCTGACTGAGAAAGATGACCGGGCACTACGTAGGTCGAGTCTGCTCCCCTCTGCCACTGCATTGATCCTCTTGCCGACTCAAACTTGATGACACAAGCACTGCGTCACCCCTTCCTTGCTTCTTCTCTGCTAGGAACAACTTCTGTCACTCAGGACAACTATTTTCCGCTGCTACTGCTCTGCTCAGCTGATGTCCTCAGTTCTCCTATGATCTGCAACCACGCTCTGATACCATGTTGGAATTTCTAAGTCTAACTGTTAGAAACCCTTCATGTACTTTTCTAATTTATTTTTGCCTACTTGTTCTGATTAATTAACAAGTTATTTACCATGTAAATACTGAAAATAAATACAAGTACATGCTCAACACATTATAGATCATCAACTGAAGGAATAAAAAAAGCACACAAGTGACACCGTTGTTTTTGGACCAATGTCCCCGAAAAAACCCAATGCGAGAAAACTGGTGTAGCTATCTGAGGGTTTTAATTATTAAGCAGTTTCAAAATACAATATGCGTGCCAAAACCGGCTCACCCAACAGAGAATAATCTCAACAATAGAACCTCTAAGTTGGAGGTAGATGTTCCGGCTAAAACCCCAGATAAACACTCTGACAGCTCCCAACTCCAATCTGCCCCATGAAAACCCCAGCATCAGCATCTAGAGACTGCGTCAGCCCTTTCTGGCCCAGCATCACCCTAGCTCGCCTTGCGTCAGCCCTTAGGGCCTCTGCATCACCCACACTGGCTCTCTAAGGCACTATGCAGCTCCTCGCTGCCTCTGTGTGAGCCCTGGCTGCCTCTGCGTGAACCTCTAGCTGGCTCTGCGTCCCTCTCCCAGCTTCTGCATTGATCCTCCTGGCACTATCACTGCCTCTCTACTTCTGTATTCACTGCCCCTTAGTTGCAACTCTAATCACTCTTTCGACTTCCTCAGCAAACCCTACCCCAGAAAATCGAAATCTTGATCAACTCGGTGTGTTCTCCAAGTGACCCTCAAGCCTTCTCTTATACTTTTCTCGTTGACAATTCAACGGTCAAGATTAAGTCCCTAATCAACGACTAAGATTAACTCTGGCTTAATCCATGACTTTTGGACCCTTCTAACACAGTTTTATATTAATTCACGTAAATATTTTATTTTCCCTGAGTTTAGACTTAAGGACTCCATTAAAAATATTAATTATTTTAATATCTCCCAAACTGTTTAGAATCTGCCCAAACCATTTCTAGGTATTGGAGATCTCATATGCTTTAGCCTCTCCACTAATTTTGGTGGCTAGAGCACATCCAATGCTACCCCAAATCAACACTTCGCTGCTACTTCCCGTCTTGGTCAATCATATGATCTCTTCTTGACGAAGAGCCGCCCACAATTCTTCCCAATCTGGAAGATTCACCTTGCCCAGTATGCTCTGGACAAATGTCTCCCACTCCTCGGAGACTACGTTTAGTGCGGTTCTTACCATCAACTACTGATCCGGCATGGCCCCTATGGAAGTCAATTGATCCCAGATCTCCTTCAACCGACCGAAGAAGAGATCTATCTACTCTCCCTTCTGCATCTAGTATGACCGTAGTTGATTCTCAAGTAGCATCTTCCTCTGCACAGAAGTATGCCGGTACAATGTCTTCAAGGTATCCTACATTTCCTTTGTCATCTCTTTCTCGGCAATATGCTGGACCACATGACCCTTGACCCCATCAAGGATGATGCATTTTTCTTTGGCCATTGCCTCCTCTTACCTATCATTAGCTACCGGGTCAACTGGGATAGCCATTACTATCAAGGCAAAGCCTTTGATGCGATGTCTGTCTAGAATGGACAGGGTCCTGTCCTTCCAGACCACAAAGTTGGATGCTCCGTCCAGCCTATCCTGATCCCTCAACCCATTCACGGCCATCTCTCTGCTCTTCTCTATCGACTCCTCTGAGTCTCTCTACTTCCTGCAAGGAAGTTCTCGGTTCGACTCCTGCTAAGTCTCTCTACTTCCCGTCTGAAAGTTCACGGTTCGACTCCTCTGAGTCTCTCTACTTCCCATCTTGAAGTTCTCTTCTGGACTCCCTCTGAGTCCCAATTTCCCTCTTGGAAATCCTTCTACCAATCGTCAAGTTGCCCCTCTCCAATCATCTGTGCAACTGCAACACTAATCTGAATTCCTTGGCTAGAAATCTGTCTCGGCAACAACTCCCTCTACCTTGGTTTTGCCCTGTTAGGGACTGTTCTGACCATAGTACCCCACCATCTTCACTTCCGCAAACTGCCCACAGCTTCCTTCGCCCCAACAACTGAAGGATTGAGCCTCTTGGCTCTACGCAATTCCGACACCGGCAAAACAGCTTCCTTAGTCAACTGCGTCAGTGCTCTTGGCCTTTGCGTGGCTATGTGTGAGCCTGTTTCGGCCCTCCTCAACCTCTACGCTAGCCTCTCTCAAGCACGGACTGATGACACAGTCCCTCTGCGTCAACCCTTCCTCTGTCGCTTTCTACAAGGATCAGCTCTGTCACTCGAGACAGCTGAATCTGCTGCAAATGCTTTGCTCAGCTGATGCCTTCAGCTTTCTTGTGATCTGCAACCATGCTCTGATACCATATTGAATTTTCTAAGTCTATCCATTAGAAAATTAATCTGTATTCTGTTGGTTTATTTCTTCTACTTGTAAATTCTGAATAAGTTATTTAAAACATTTAAATACCGAAATAAGCACAATACAGTCACAACATCTACAGATCATCAACTGAAAGAAAACAAACACACAAGTGACACTGTTATTTTTGGACAAATGTCCCCGAAAAAACCAAATGCGAGAAAACCAGTGCATCTATTCTGAGGGTTTATTATTATGCAATATTTCCTTGAGTACAACTGGGTGCGTAACCGGCTCACCCGACAGAGAAAAATACATGGCAGCAATACCTCTCTATTTGGAAACAGGTATTCAGAAAACCTATCCCATGAAACCCTCTCCAACAACTACAAAGCTCTACGTTGACCCTTCTGGCCTTTGCGTCAGCCTCCCGCTGCCTGCGTCAGCCTCAAACCTCTTTGCGTCAGCCCTCAGGCACTGCGCAGCCTCTAGGACCCTCTACGTCAGCCCTCAGGCACTGCGCAGCCTCTAGGACCCTCCTACAGCCTCAGCATGGATACACAGTCCCTCTGGCCTCTGCGTTGTCTCTGCTGGGCTCTGCATGGCCTGAACTGGCTGTTCCCTCTCGCTCTCTAATTCTGCATTGGTCTCTTGGCATTGTCTCTGCCTCTCTGCCCAATACTCACTACCCCTCGCTGCTGATCATTGATTCAACTTTGCTTAGCAACCCCGCTCTAGCAAAATGAATGACTAATCACTCTGGTGTAGTCTCCAACTGACCCTCAAGCCTCCTCTTATACTTTTATCGTTGGTCCTTCAATGGCCGAGATTAAATCTCTAATCAACCGCTAAGATTAGATTTTCCTTGATCCATGACTTTTGGAACCTTCTAACCCAGTTTTATATTAATACACATTAATATTTTATTTTTCTTAAGTTTAGACTTAGGAACTCCATTAAAAATATTAATTATTTTAATATCTCCCAAACCAGGTACAATCTATCCATACCATTTCTAAGTCTTGGAGATCTCATGTGCTTTAGTCTCTCCACCAACTTTCATGGGTAGAGCACATCCGATGTTACAACCAACAGACACTTGATCTGTGGCTTAACACCCAATTGGTCCATGATCTCTATTTAAAGAGCATGCAGGGTCATTTGTAAGGTGACCGTTCATGAAAGAATCTTATGTAAATTTTCTTTCTTTTACATTAATAAATTGCCTGAAGTGGCCGCGTTGGCTCAGGTCGTGCACTGTTTCCCTCTTTGAGGGTTTTAACCACGTCAAGAATACTGGTGTACCGATCTGTGATATGTTTGTGAGCGGTGTCCTTTGGTGTTCTATCTAAAGAACTTACCCTATAAATTCCTACAATATTAGTGGATTGGAATCACAACTCTATCTCTTTGAGGATTACAAGGCAAGAGAGGCTAGGATTAGAGGCCCTGTGCAAATGCTGGGATTTAGGAATGCACCTTCTAAGTTTTTCTTTGGCACTTAAAGCACAAGCATAAATAAAATGGATTCTTGCCATCCAACATCGTAGTGTTTAGAGAAGATGAGTTAGTGTTTTCACATATATCCCATGAGTAATTGCACTAGGGAATTTGACCCTTTGCAGAATACTTCTATAAAGCTTGTTAAATAAGTGGTTCTCATTTTATGAAATGATTTATCTTGTTAAACAAGTGGTTCTCACTCTGACCTTTAGCAGAATAAAGCTTGTTAAACAAGTGGTTCCACTTTTATGAAATGGTGTGTTATCTATGGTGCTTGAGTTTGATGGCCATACGGGTGCTCAGTGCTCACTAATGACAAGTTTCTAGGTCTTAATGGTCTTTTGCTGGAATTCTACAAATAAATGTGTTAGATGGTAGCCTTGACATGTTTGAAAATTTGTTAAAAAGCAATTCGAAATGGTGGTTTGGGAGACGGTTAATGTTAATCTTGTCAAAACTTATCCCTAAAAGGATTAAAATGGATTTGATAGGTAGGTGCCATTCAATTATTCTTCCTAAATTTCTTAAAAAATTCAAGCCAAAACTTTGGTTGGTAGAATAAAGTTTTTTCATAGCTTAGATCACATGCAAGGAACAAATTAAATCTATTAAGGGAAAAACTGTTCTTGATAATCTTATTAACTTCTTGGCAGAGTCTAGAGTGGATGCAAATGTGGAAAAAAGTGGGCAAAATTTTTTTTTAGTTGATGTTAATAATGAATTGAATGGAACTTCAACCCTAACATGTTGGGTTAATTGAGTTTTGGCTCTTTATATCAATGCCCAATGGCAACCCTCAGTTCCCAGGCATCTGCTACAGTTATTGTGAATAGCATGACATATGACTCTATTTAGTTGCAATGCTCTATAATTGAGTTTTGGCTCTTTTTATCAATGCTCAATGGCAACCCGTGTTTCCCAGGCATCTGCTACAGTTAAAAGTGAATGACATGACATATGACTCTATTTAGTTGCAATGCTCTATTCTACAAGGACTGATGCTCTATTCGACAAGGACGCCAAAGGAAAACACTTCAAAGCAACACAAAGCTATAACACCATAGGCCAACAACTAAAATTTTGATGTAATATATATATATATATATATATATATATATATATATATATATGAAAATTCATGATCAAAAGGCAACTTAACTACTGAAGGAAGGAAATTCACATTTGGAGAGGAAAATCATAAATGCTTATACATTGTAGAAATCCACCCCAACTGGGAGGCAGTTAGAGTACATACTAAATTCTAATACAATCCTTCAAATCCTCCTTGTTATAAGTTAGCTTGGTGGTCCAAATTTGGAGTTTTTACTTACTCAAATGTTGATCGGCCTGTCTCAAACTTCTAACTGCAAGTCAGCCCCTTTTAGCATTACCTATGTGAATGTGTCATTTTTCTGAGGGTTAGGCTGTCCTTTGTTACCTGGCAAAAACAAAATGCCATTTGATTGTTTAACTGGGGCTTTTCACTAGCACGGTAACAGAATGAGTAGTAGAATCAGAAGAGTGTTTTTTGGTTTTGTTTTTTCCAAAGAGTTGTGTCTTTTAGATATGTACAGATCACCAAAAAGTTTAGAACCACTTGGGCAAAGTTTTGAATATATGCCGCTTCTATACCAGGTTAAAGATTTCTTTTCTTATGGATAATATTTCATGAGTATGCTCTGAGACAAATGTCTTCAGTTGTATTGAATATATCTTATTCAATTGGAAGGTTCATCTATGAATCACTTGTAAAACCCAAATCTGTATAATCTTTGATGGGAAAGATGACTACAATGTCGTATTTCCCAACTTTCATTTGAAATATATGGTTACCATCTACAAAATTCAAATAAAAGAAAACCATTAATCTCATCCTATAAGAAGGCATCTCAAACAATCTAAAAACTAGAAAACCTTTAAACTCATCTTATAAGAGACTATCCCAAACAATCTAAAAGCTTTTATGGCCATTGGCAAACTTTTAGCATAGAAATAGAAAGATAGATAATTTTGCTGCCAAATCATAGTGTTTGATTGTTACTAATATCCTCTAGTCATGGTATGATGTTGCATACTTTTGTGGGACAGCCCAATCCTCTCTGTCAAGAAACCTTTTAGACAACAAATTCTTCGAAGTGAGTTTCCCATATCAGTGAAATGACAACTTTTCTTTCAACATAATTAAAAATATAAACTATTGTATAGGAATGACAGCATATGACAGATAAGTCTGATCATGAAAAAAAATTCACAGTGCATTCTAAAAACATTCATGTATTCAGCATTCATGTAATGTAACAGATCAAACCAAGATAGGAAACCCACCATGAACCCAACTGATGTTTTCCTGTATCTTCTGATAGGAAACCTGGGAAGATAGATAATGTAAGCACATAAATAATGAATATATCGAACCCATAGTCCAAGTTCTGCCTCAGCAACTCCCTATTGTTTAGACGTTGTGGATCTCCTCTGTCATTCTCCTTCAAGACATAAAAAATCATGTTATTCTCCTTCAACACATAAAAATCCATGTTAGTAACTGCATTTGTTTTTGTTAGTTCACAGTCAACAAAGAAAGTGAATAAGCATGATGAAGTTATGTCTTTGTATTCTAACTCTTATGTCTATCTGTTATGAATTCGGTGTTATGATTTGGTGTTCATTAGAGATAATGTAAATTGCACTTAAAAGAGAAGAATAGTCTTTACATTTAGTGATAATGTGATGCCTCCTGCTGCCAAGTCTGCGGTAACAGTCTTTGATCCCTCAGCTGCTGCCTTAGAACGGTAAAATTTGACAATTTGTAGGCGTGGGAAGACAAGTGCGTAGAGAAGAACACATAGGAGCACATAGGCGGTACATATTGCAAAGAATAACACTACGAAGCAGTGCAATGTGAGTCCAAGCTTTAACCATAAAACACGTGATAAACAACAAAAATATTTTTGGGAAAACAAAATATAATTTTGAACAGAGAAACGCTCTATTTTTTATAAATAGAAGAAAGTGATTGAAAAAGTAGTAAATCTTGTCTATGAACCAGCGTCTATCAAACTATTAAGAACAACACTTCAAGAATTCTCAGATAAATAAATAATAATAAAAAATTGCTCATTTGTTATTGAATAAATACTTACATTAATTTAACGAAACAAAAAAAAATCTTTATACACAAATTAGATTTCTTTCACTATTTGTTGATGATAACAGCAATATTCTTTCTTTGAGGAGCCGTAGGTGTATAGGACTTGTTTACAACTGCGATGGACAAAACGACATGGAGTTTGCTGGTATTTAGGAAATGCTACAAATAATGAAACTAAAGTGCTTGTAACCTTAGAAAACCTAATTGCTCTCAGAGATAATGATACAAAAGGACACAATATTTTGATTTGACAACTCAATAGTGATACAAAAATCTCCCTTCCATCAAACTCTTCCCTAACCCTAAAGCTATCAAAATTTGTCGAAGTGCTATCTTAGTGATAAGTGAATTCAAGCATATTGAGTTCTTCCCATCCTCTGAAGCTTCAATATTAAAGTCGATAGGAAGAAGGCCAATCTGGGGGTTGTTCATCTAAGAGAAGGGATTTTTAAGACAAATGAGAGGGTCGATTGATCATAGTGCCATTCTCCCCTTCCAATGGCATGTAAAGAATCAATGACAACTGATGCGGGTCATGGCACTTGTTAAGGGAAAGAGAATTTAAGCAGTTTCACCACCCAAATATGGCATACATGCTACTCCATTGGTCACCCTAAGTTGATGGTGTCATCTTCTCTCATGCGTGGGGTTTCTTTGAGTTTCCTTTTATTGTTTCACTTGGTCAAGGCGGTTATTCAGGCATATTCTTCAAAGGTGGATTTACGAATATTTTATTATTAACTAACTCTTGACAAATGGAAGGTTGTCACACATTGAAAGAGGTCCTATTGAGGTGGTAAGGAAGGTGCCCTGGCTTTGAAGCAACAACATGTGCTACTAAAAAAGAGTTTGTTGGACATTTATTGAAGATGTCTAATTTGTTGATAAGTTTATTTGGTTTAAGCCCTAATTCATCACCGTGAAGAGCATTGGCTCACACTTGGACACATATCTTCAAACATATTTTATATTTTGTTGTATTTTATTTTTATTATTATTATAGTTTGTAAGACAGCATACCTGTGGAACTCAAGATTTTTTGATGGTGTCGGAAAGTCAAGCCTTGTGTATTTTTGTTTGGTATGATCTTGGTTTTGGACTTTTGGCTATATCAAAAAATCTGATGTAATATTTCTACTAGGAAATTAACAGTGAATAACAGAACTAGGAACTAGGAACAGGAAACAATTTTAAACCATGCGCACAAAATCAGAACACCAAGGAAAAATAGCAGGATAGCTCAGCCATTTTATTATTTATGGGAATCGGAGTGCATAGAAATGGGTAGGAATGATGGAACCTGGGCTTGCTAAGCAAGCTATGTAAAACGTAGGTGGAATCTTGCTGACCCAAATGTTTAAATGGCTCCAAACTAGAAATGCGCACTGCCCAAAAAATTTGTTGTTGGCTGCCAACTGAAACTGAAGATTCTACCCTATGCATTGCTCAGAAAAATCTGAAACTTCAGCTATAGACTCTCCTCCAAATACCCACAAAAACCCAGAAAGGGTTTTGGCTAGTTCCAAGTGACAAGAAACCCCTCCAAGAGGTGTAAGTGGCTTATGGCTAGTTGTACGAACTGCTGAGAAGAAATCTGCTGCTAAAGCCCCAAATCCACCCTTAAAGGAATCCTCCAAACTCCCTGTATAATATAATCCGGACACCCAACCTTTTCCAGCCCTTGGCTCCTTGAAATCTCCTCTTCTCCTACACTTGCGTACACTCTGCACAGAAACCCCTACCAACTGCGAAAAGAAGATAAATTCAACCCACAGAATGTTGCACTCTGTTAAAATTGGCAACCAGGGCAAAACTTCATGTGGGTCATCTTATTCATGGCTGATAATATTTTTATTAGATTCCTCACGTCGAGAGGTGTATGATTGATATAAAGATCATCCAATTCTGATAAGTATTCATGGAGATATGAATTTATTTTGATTATGGAATTATTATCAAGCCGACCTACAACTCATGTAGGCTCAGAAGCCTAACAGTCGCATCTATTCAAACATCAATGTTTTGTATAAATACAGGAGGAGTTTTCCTCATTTGGAATCACTCATCTCATCACATCTCTCTCTCTCTACTGTGCAGAAAAGAGTCTCTTCTCTATTGTGCAAAAAAAGGTCTCTCCCTCACACATGTGAAGCCGGAAGCTACTGAAACTGAAGCTGCAACTGCAGAAGTAAAGATTGACCTATGTGGACTAGAAGATCTCCTCATCTAAACTATGATGTAGGTTCATCTGAACCTCCTCTGAAAGCTGTAACTTTTGGGTGGTGGAATCAAGTCAATCCGACGAACAGTTTGCAAGATATCGACTGCCCTAGTTTGAAGCCGAAAGCTGTTGAAACTGAAGCTGCAACTGCAGAAGTAAAGTTTGACCTACATGGACTAGAATATCTCCTCATCTGAACTGCGTTGTAGGTTCATTTGAACCTCCTCTAAAAGCCGCAACTTTTGGTGGTGGAATCAAGCCGATCCGACGGTCGGTTTGTGAGATATCGTCTACCCTAGTTTGATGATGAAGCCGCTAATGCTGATGCTGCTAACCTAGGGTTTGCTACTGCTGATATGAATCAGATTTATTGTACTATTTCTCTTTGTTGAATTATTGAAGATAAAAGAAGATTATATCAAATGGTTTCCCCACAGATTGTGGGGTTTGTCCCTTGCTAGCCGCCACATCTTGTGTCTCTTGTCTTGGCTTGCTTTCTGTTGATCGTTTAATGTTCTATCTGCACTTTACTTTATGTACATGTGATTGCTAATTTGTGGAATATAATAAGAAAAATAAGTAAACTGTTATAAGCATAGAACATACCATAACTTAACATGGTATCGGAGCTGAGGTGAAGACAAAGTCAAAGAAAGACCTCCGATATATTACAACTAGTTCACTCAGACATATCTGGTATGATGCATGTGAACTCCTTGGGAGGATATTCATATTATCTTACTTTTATAAATGACTATTCTCGAAAGACTTGGATATACTTCTTGAAAAATAAGGATGAAGTGTTCTCTTGGTTTCGACACTTCAAAGCCCTCATCGAGAATCAAACTGAAAATAAGATCAAGATCTTAAGAACTGATAATGGGACTGAATATGAATCTAATGAGTTCCGTGATTTTTGTAAAGAGGCTGGCATCAAGAGGGAGACTACTACACCATATACTCCTTAACAGAATGGTGTGGTGGAAAGGAAGAACCGCATGATTATGGAAGTTGTTCGGGCCATGCTACATGATCAAAGACTTCTGAAGTTTCTATGGGTTGAAGCTACAAACATTACCGTATATGTACAAAATCAATGCCCTCATCAAGCATTGGGTTCCAAGACTCCTAAATAAAATTTCACTGGTAAGAAACCTGATGTTTCTCATTTTAGAATTTTTGGAAGCCCTTTATATTTTCATGTGCCGAAAGAGAAAAGAAATAAATTGGGTGCATTTGGAAAGAAGGGAATTTTCATGGGCTATGGTGAAAATACTAAAGGCTAAAGAATCTATGTAGCCAGTCAAAGGGAAGTTGTAACTAGTCATGATGTCACTGTTGACGAAGACATGGCTCTCAGCAAGGTGAACAATCTTCCAACTTTGAGGAGCTCTCAAGAAGCTGACACCAGGGAACCGAAAGAAAAGGATGATGAATCAATGCCTGATGTAGAAGAAACCATGGATCCAATTGATCCTCCTCCACATGAGCCTTCCTCTTCTAGGAAGAGGCCTTCATGGCTTAGGGGGCTACTTGATGATGCTAAAGGACATGCTGCACCCCGAGGAACCTTTCGTGAAAGTAAGAAACCTAACAGGTATCAGGGATACCTAACCATCATGAGCACGATCATACAAAATGAGCCTTCATCATTCTCAGATTTCGTCAAGCATCAAGTATGGAAGGATGCTATGACCGATGAATATGAGTCTATTATGAAGAATGATGTTTGGGAAGTAGTTCCCATACCCCAAGATAAGACAGTTGTTACTTCCAAATGGCTTTACAAGATAAAGCATGCAGCAGATGGAAGTACGGAAAAGTATAAGGCTCATTTTGCTGCTCTTGGTTTCTCCCAGAAGGAAGGTATAGACTATAATGAGATATTTGCACCTGTTGCTAGATATACGATCATACGCTCAATCATAGCCCTTGCCACTTCACAAGGATGGAACCTACATCATATGGATGTCAAGACCGTGGTCTTGCACAGCTCAATCAAAGAAGAGGTCTACATGGAGCAACCTGAAGGATTTGAGATTTATGATCAAAAATATCATGTATGCAGGTTGAAGAAGGCTCTCTATGGGCTGAAGCAAGCACCCCGAGCATGGTATGAGAGGATTGATAGCTACTTGATGAAGCTGGGATTCACTAGGAGTGAAGTCGAT
>APFE030413987.1:75414-91846 GCA_000404065.3 Pinus taeda | reverse complement strand
TTTTTTGGATCCTCGAACTTAGCCTTTGGAAAAAATTACCTAGGACCTAGGACTTAGGACTTATGAGGGGATTAAAACATTTTCTAAACCTCAAGACACTTTACATCATGACTTTTACAATTTTACATCTCAAGGGGGAAAACCCATTTGACATAGACCCTCATAGACCACCCAGTTCTGCAACACAAATATAATCTAGCAGATAAAGCAATTTGTAATAACCTAACCAAATAGTTAGGATTATTCCGAAAGCACTTTTACGTAGACTCGACCTAGCACAGTAGGACTCCCTAAGATTCCAGTGACAAAATCCATTCTGGATTTGGGGTTAGGCTGAAGGAAAACTCTGCCGGTCATGGATTGGTGAGACAAAAAACCTTTGGAATGTAGATTATTAGTAGAAAATTAGGTTTGCCTAGGCAATTTACATACATGACTCAAATATGCTAAGATTATTTACAATTTACACATGCAGATTGGGTTTACAACATAATATGATTGGGGCTGAAGATGATAGTCGAATGGCATGGACATATCGATCAAGCACTATCCCTTTTGCAAAAAAGGGGGCGTACTGCTATGGGTAGTTGACACGTAGTGGTCAACACCCTCCAAGACCAAGCCGGCCTGGTAGTTGGGACGTCGACCTATTTGAGGAACCACGTCCACCTTAAGAAGCCTATATAAAGGAGGGAACTCGACCTCCTTGGAAGACATTCATCACTCACTCATTCAAGCGAAGTAGGAAAAGGAAGAAGGCAGTGAAAAAGGAAGAGGACGAAGAAGACTTGTATCTGGGCTATTTCTCTCACACGTGCGAAGGAAGGCTAGGGTTTTTGTTGTTGGTCTAGGGTTTTTCTTCTGCAGGTTCAATATTGAAGAAGGAAGAGAAAGAAGGCCAGCGAAGGTCACATTAGGCCATCCTCAAGCACCAAAAGAAGGAGAAGAAGGTTTGAAGAAGTTTTGGGAGGCCAAAATAAGCTCACGCGTGTCGTAGTAGTTGCTGCTAGGAGTGCCTAAAATTTAAGACCTGCAATAGAGGCTGAAATTTTGAAGCTAGGGGTCGAAGTTGTGCTACTGGAAGAGATTTGACTGGGTTTGACTTGGACAAAGGAATCACATCATCCAGAAGGGTTGGACTTGGTCTTGGAGGGTACTGGTCTTGGTCTAGAGGTCTTGGAATTCGTCAATTGAAGAATCTATAAAAAGAGGAGATTTGCAGGTTTTCCTCTCAAGTGGAGTGGTTTTGGCCCTGGCTTGCAGCCTACATTTTGTGTTCTTGTTCTTCTTGTTTTGGTAGTTGTTTGATGATATACAAGCATAATAATAAGTAAAGAAGCTAATAAGTAAGAAAAGTAAAAAAAAAGAGATCACAAGCAGTTATCAAGAAAAAAGAAATCACTCTAATCATTGCCCTATGGATTTATCAACACGGTATCAAAGCTAAGGTTAGCTAAGGGCATTATGAAGATCTCTATTACACTGAAGAAGTTTCTAAAGAAGTGTTCAAAGGTAGAAATTCATCTCAAGAAGGGATTGAAAGAAGTATGGAATCTTCTATTTACTCCAAAGAAGGAAGTGATCAAGACAAAGGACGAAAGACTCTTCTCAACACTCACTAGCACATTTTAAGATGAGAGCATTTGGGTGATTGATAGTGAAGCATCAAGACATATGACGGTCATCACAAGCAACTAAAAACTCTATCAAAAGGAAAGTCCTCTTACTCCGTAGAGCTTGGTGATAATAAGAGCTATCCTGTGCAAGGAATTGGATCAACCTCACTAGAGCTGGAGAATGGAGGAAATATTCATCTCAACAACATCCTATTTGTTCTAGGTTTGCATAAGAATTTACTTTCCATTTCAAGTCTAGAAGATAAAGGTGATAGAGTGGCTTTCATCGATGGAAGAGTTGTAGTGTGGGGTAAAAATTCAAGCATAGTAAATGCAAGACTGATTGGAATTTGTGAAGGAAGACTTTACAGGCTGCTAACTCCCCTTGCTCAAGCTTTTAGTTCACATTGAAATCAGCCCATGTGAACTTTGGGATAGAAGGCTTGGTCATCTCCACTTCAAAATCCTTCCAACCCTCTATTCAATACTAGATGGAATTCCCGAACTATAAGAAGGTCACGAAGGAGTATGCAAGGGATGTGCATTGGGTAAGAACATGAAGAGACCATTTGGAAGCAATGCTTCAAGGTCAAAAGAAATCTTGGATCTTATTCATTCCGATGTTTGTGGTTCAATGACTCCTAAGTCGCTTGGAGGTCATCTATATTATGTCACGTTTATAGATGACCATCAAGGAAAACGTGGGTTTACTTAATGAAATCCAAAGATGAAGTATTTACCAAATTTCAAGAATTCAAAGTTGAAGTAGAGAACCTTACAGAAAGAAGAATCAAGATATTAAGGTCTAATAATGGAAGAGAATACACATCCAACGAAATTATAGCCTTCTGTAAGGAATCTGGGATTAAGAGGGAGTTGATAGTCCCATATAATCCTGAACAAAATGGAGTTGTAGAACGAAAGTATCGGTCCATTGAAGAAAGTATAAAATCTATGCTACATGATCAAGATTTACCGAAATTTATGTGGGGTGAAACTACGAAGACACTGTATACATACAAAATCGAAGTCCCCACAAGTCACTAGATAACATGACTCCTGAAGAAGTATTCACTAGGAAGAAACCAAGCGTGGATCATCTCCGAATTTTTGGTTGTCCTGTCTATATTCATATACCTAAGGACAAGAGAAAGAAGTTGGATCCATCAGGCATGAAGGGAACATTTATTGGCTACAATAACTCTTCTAAGGCCTATAGGATCTACATAAAGGAAGGACACCAAATAGAAGTCAGTCGAGATGTGATATTTGACAAAAGCATTGCATTCAAGAAATCAAAGGATCTCCCTATGGACTCCGATGACAAAGAACTTTTGGTATTTAAAAAGAAAGTTACTAGGGAGGAAGAAGAATCAAATCATGAAGATGAAGGTCCTAGTGAACCTACACAACTTGTGGTAATCCCCGAAACTAGAAAGAGACCTAACTGATTGAAGTCTAAACTACTAGATGCAAAAGGTCATGGAGCAGTTCAAGGCACATTCAGGGAAAGCAAGAAGCCCAAACGATATTCTGGGTATGCAGTTTATATGGCGAAGTTGATAGAAGCAGAGATATCCACCCTTGAATAAGTTGTCACAAACCAAGAATGGAAGGATTCCATGAATGAAGAGTATCAATCGATAATAAAAAATGGAATTTGGGAGATCGTACCTAGGCCTGAAGACAAATCTACAGTAACTTCCAAGTGGCTCCACAAGATTAGACATGGAAGTATTGATAAATATAAAGCAAGATTTGTGGCTAGAGGCTTCTCTCAACAGGAAGGCATCGATTATGAAGAGACATTTGCTCTGACAGCAAGGTATACAACTATATGTTTGTTGGTCTTTTTGGTAGCGTCGATGGGATGGAACATCCACCAAATGGATGTCAAGATTGCATTCCTGAATGGCACAATTGATGAAGAAGTCTATATAGAGCAACCCTTGGGATTTGAAGTTAAAGATAGAGAGGCATATGTTTGCAGATTAAAGAAGGCATTATATGGCCTCAAGAAAGCACCAACGGCATGGTATGCTAGGATGGATGCATACCTACAGAGATTAGGCTTCACAAAGAGTTATGTTGATCCAAACCTTTATATTAAGGTTGTGAAGGGAGAACTGGTATTCATTCTTTTGTATGTGGATGATCTTCTCTTAACAGGTGCGGAAGGTCAAATTGAAGAATATAAGAAGCAACTAGCAGCAAAATTTGACATGAAGGATCTAGGGTTGATGCACTACTATGTGGGACTGGAAGTCTAGCAAGGACCAAATGAGATCTATCTAGGTCAAGGGAAGTATGTGATCGAGATGTTAAAGAGGTTTGACATGATGGATTGCAAACCAATGACAATCCCGATGATCACAAACTTGAAAAGACTGAATAGTTTTGAATCGAAACCCATGGATCCTACCAGGTATAGACAATTGATTTGTTCACTAATGTACTTGGTGAATACACGACCAGACATATGTTTTGCAGTAAATGTTCTCAATCATTTCCAAGTGGAGCCAAAGCATGATCATTGGATAGCAGCAAAACATATAATGAGATTTTGCAAGGAACAATCCACTACTGCCTGAGATGTGATAGGAAGAATGATGTCCATTTGATTGGATATACAGATTCCGACTAGGGAGGCAGTGAGCAAGATGGAAGGAGCACTACAGGAGGATGTTTTAGTTTGGGATCCTCCATGATCTCATGGATGAGCAGAAAGAAAGATACAATTTCTTTAAGTAGCGTTGAGGCTGAGTATATTGCAGCCTGTGAAGTAAGCAAAGAAGATGTCTGGTTGAGGAAGTTGTTGTCTGACTTATTTGAAGGACCAATAGACCCTACAGTGATACATTGTGATAACACCAGTTGTATAAGATTGTCTGAAGACCCAATGTTTCATGGAAAGACAAAGCATATAAACAACAAATATCACTACACTCAGAAGCTAGTACAAGATGGTGTATTGCAGCTACGGTATATCTCCACTGATGAACAGGTAGATGATATTTTGACAAAATGTCTTCCTAACAAGAAGCTTGTGTATTTGAGAGACAAGATTGGTTTGGTTGATATATCCTCCTTGGTTGAGAGGGAGAGATAGGCACATCATTCTTGTCTTCACTTGGGAAGAAAGAATGGAGGATTGTGTACACATCTAGCATCAGATAATCTTTGAGGATGTGGTAGGGCATCCAAGATAAGAGTAGTTGTAGACGACCGATATTCTTTGAGGACTCGCTATCCAAGATAAGAATAGTCCTGGTGGAACATGCTCTGAGAGAACCTGGATGGGGTCTGTTCCGAGTGAGACAATGATGACGACGTCTATAAATCATTGATCTTGCCAGCATTGTTCTCTGATCTTGTGGAGAGATAGAGTTGTTATTCAAGGTCTTGCTATATGACAATGTTGGTTGATATGATGCTAAACAGATGGATTACCAATCTAACTCTTCTTATGAGATCTCTTCAGATTTAGAATGTCCATGTACCATTTATGAATACCTCCCTAGTTAAGAGGGAGTGTTGAAAAATGTGTAACTAGGTTCGGTCTTCGTAAATATGAAATGTACTTTTCATTCTTGTATATTGTAAAATGAAAGAAACATTATTATTATTATTTTTGGAGCATGGGTTTCATGCTTAAGGTCTTTTATTTTAGATTTCAAGCACCCATTGAGTACTTCTAGGAATTATCCTAGGTCAATAAGTCAAAAGAGTCATTGTCATAAGTTGAAGACCCCATCGAGCACATTGTAGCTTGTAAAGAAAATTATTTTTGTCATTAAAAAGTGTCAAAATACCCTTCAAGACCAAGTAGGTCTGGTCATTGGGAAGTCGGCCTAGTTTGAAGAACCACATCCACCTATATAAAGGAGGGAACTTGAAATCCTTGGAAGACATTCATCACTCACTCATTCAAGTGAAGGAGGAAGAGGAAGAATGCAGCGAAGAAGGAAGAGGACGAAGAAGAATTGTTTCTAGGCTATTTCTCTCTCACGCGTGCAAAGGAAGGCTAGGGCTTCTGCAGCTGGTCTAGGGTTTTTCTTCTACAGGTTTGATCTTGAAGAAGGAAGAGAAAGAAGGTCAGCGAAGGTAACATTAGGCCATCCTCAAGCACCAGAAGAAGGAGAAATCCAAGCGAAGGTCTGAAGAAGTTTTGGGAGGCCAGAATAAGCTCACATGTGTGGTAGTCGTTGTTGATGGGAGGGTCGAAAATTTCAGACCTGCAGTAGAAGCCGAAATTGTGAAGTTGGGGGTTGAAGTTGTGCTACTGGAAGAGATTTGACTGGGTTTGACTTGGAAAAAAGAAGCACATCATCCAGAATGGTTGGACTTGGTCTTGGGGGGTATTGGTCTTGGTCTAGAGGTCTTGGAATTCGTCAATTGAAGAATCTATAAGAAGAGAAGGGATTTGCAGGTTTTCCTCTCTAGTGGAGAGGTTTGGCCCTGGCTCGAAACCTACATTTTGTGTTCTTGTTCTTCTTGTTTTGGTAGTTGTTTGATGATATACAAACATAATAATAAGTAAAGAAGTTGATAAGTAAGAAAAAGTAAAAAAAGAGATCACAAGCAGTTATCAAGAAAAGAGAAATCACTCTAATCATTGCCCTATAGATTTCTCAATAAAAAAACACCTTGATACTTCTTGGATAACTCAATGAAAGCTTGCTTCTCTCCAAGGGAGCAACAAGTACTGAGATTGATAAACTCGGCGTCTACCTCCTTTCCAAGATTGATTTGCTCGTGCAACAATGTGGAACTTTGAGTCTTTGTGTTTGGGTGTCCCCAGAACCAGTTTTGTAAGTCAAACATCTTTTCAAGAGAAACAACACCTTTGGGCATAGGGTTGCCCTTTCATGTGTCAGTGTCTTCTAGCAAGGCCTTATCATGTTCACCTTCGTCTATAGCCGCATCTTTAAAAGCAACTGCGTCAGCCAGGAAAACCAATATTTGTTGATCATCATTGAAAACGTCAAAATTAGTTACGTTATCCAAGACAACAAGATTATAAACAATTTCAATAGAGAAGTCGTCCCTAAGTGGCGTAAACCTAGTGGCAACATTAGCTAACGTATCAACAGTGGCATTGTTAATTCTTGGAATTGATTTAATACTGAAAGCTTTAAATTTTAAATGCATAAATTAATTGCCATAACTCTTGTTGGTAATTCTTCAGATGTGGTGAAAGACAATGGATAGTATTGCGTACATGTCTTATAATGATCTCATAATCACCAATTACCTTTAAACAATCCACCTTGAGGTCAGTGGCTTTCTTCAGCCCAAGAATCAACGCCTCATACTCTATAGTGTTGTTAGTACATTGAGATTCTAATTGATAGGAAATTAAAAATTTATTTTTTTAAGGGTCCATTAGGATGCAGCCTGCACCAACTCCATCTTGAGTTTTGGATCCATGATAGTATAACGTCCAGATGTAAGTACAACTAGAGTTTAAATTGAAACTATTTACATCTATAGTACAAAGTTCATTACCATCAGTTGGAGGGCAGGGAAGGAGCTCCAGCTGCATATCTGATGAGATTGGCAATAGCATGGCTTGGTAACAACCAATGTCAGATTCTAAGAAATACAAACCTAATTCTTCCTAAGCGATGTTGATTGGCTCATTATGCGCTTCTAACTCAATAACCGTGTATTTCATGTATGGCTCACTATTGACTCTAATCTGATTGTTCTTTCCTTTATAAGGGAGTCATAAATGGGACTAGTGTATAGCGAAATACCCTTGTAGCTTACTGGACCAGTATTTTCTTAGTAACAACCCATATGTTTCATGGATATCAACAACCACAATATCTATGAACTAGTGAACTCTTGAGTCAGAAGACAATCTTATCAGGACATTATTCAACTCTCCAATAGCTTTAACTTGTGAATTGTCAAGTTGGATAATTTTTGCATCTATCTTTTCCGGTTCAACATTAAGTTTCTTGTAAACCGATAAAGGCATGATGTTGGTGGATGCACCGGAGTCAACAAGATAGTTAGGCACATTATAATTAAAGATTCAAAAGTCAACAAGGAAGGAATTGTTGAAGATCGTGAATTAGCATTCGCAACATTAACAATGGATTTAAGATTTATCAATGCTTTAGACTGACTAGAGGAAGCAGCCTTGGAAGAGAGAGCGGCTTTACTGGCAGAAGACATGGAAGCGAAGATCTTGACGATCAATTCCCTCTGCCCAAACAGCTTGGCTAGCTCATAGAGAAATATATTTGCTCGAGTTCTCTTCGAATCTTCAATAATGTTGTAACCAATATCAGAAGATACACTCTCCTCCTCGGAAGGTTGAGCAGTAGGGCGTTGGCTAAGAAGACTTGGCAGCAACTTCAAGTGTGTTAGAGTTATTTCTTGTATGTGTCGACGTGTTATTTGAAAATTGCTTGGTTGAAGATTTGAAAGTTGAAGTTTGGGTAGGGTCATTCAGAGGCAAAATCCTTCTCAACTGCGCTTTCTTCTTGTCCTCCAAGGTGGGTTCGGCCACTAGTCCTTTATTCCTCCAACTATAAGTCTTTAGAGGTTTATTAGGAGGACTCTCACCAACCGTAGCTTCTTGAACATATTGAACCTCACCATCTCTAACAACTCCAAACATCATTACATATGAGCTGGCATTGTCTTCGGGAGAGGGGATCTCTCTTCTTCTTCATCCTTTGCTTGCTCGTCTTCACCTCCAATTGTCTGATCATCAAGCACTTTATTCATCATAGCGATCATATTGTGTACGCATTACAAGCATGTCTTCTCTGAGTGAGCAGCTTGGTGGAAGGTGCAATAATTGTCCATACCTAGTTCCTCGACATTAAGTTTCATGTTGGAGATTTGGGTTGATTTCGTCGGTGGATTACTGCTCTCTTGAAGGAAGGCTTGAAGGGTTTGTTGCTAGAAGAGCTCTCACTTGTCTTCCTCTTCAACTCAGACACTTCATTAGTTAACTGCTTTATAGATTTCGCCAAAGCTTCAAAATCAAAGGCATCTTTATCATTGGATTTACTAGATGAGATTTGAGATTTCTTACTGGTAGCCTTTGAATCATCTCGTGCTTTGTGTTCTTGTGCTCTTATGGAGATCAAATCCTTCTCAACTACAAGGGATTTTGCAAATTTTTCCATCAATGTAGCTTTTACTTCTTTCTTCACAAACATAGCAATATTGCATGACGATGCTTTAGTATAATAATCAATCATGATAGAATCGTGAGGAGGAAAGTCAGTGGGGAACTTATTCAAGATCGTAGTAAAACGTTGATTGAAATCTTCGACCCTTTCCTTTTTCCCCATCTTCAACAAACTTAGCTTGAAAAGCAGCATGGTAGGTGTCTTCTCTTTAGCATACTTTTCAAGAAAGGCCTTTCGAAACTCATCCCAATTTCAAATATATGCTACAGGCAAGGTATGGTACCATGTACGCCTTATTCTCTAAGGCGTGCGGAAATAATCTACATGTAATGTCGCCATGTTGCACCCTCATCATCCAGAATGAGAGATAGAAAATGCTAGTGCGACCTTCAACAGGAGTGCCTTTCTCTGGGTCATACTTGGGAAGATGCTTTTTTGGATGACGGCCAGATCTTACGTCACGAAGCATACCTTTGGATATCCAAATTAGACTGTGCGATCCAAACCAGAGGTTGTGGTTGATGGTTGGCCATATTATTGTTATCTTTTTCATCACTTTCCAAATCAAAGCCTAGGCTCTCGTTATCATTCCACAAATTCCTTTGGTTCCTTAGATTCTCTTCACCCCTAGGTCTTTCAACATTCTCAATGTTTTCTCAAAACTGTTAGTTTCTGCCTTCCAAATTTTCCTCCCTAAGATTCTCGTCTTCACTGTTCTCAAAACTAGTTGGACTTTCTAGGCCTTATATTGAGCGTCTTTCCACAACATCTGCAAAATCATCCAAAGTCAGATTGACTAGTTCTTCAACTAAACTCACTAAGACTAGTTGACAAGAGTGGTGAAGTTGGGTTGCACGTGTATGGGTAGGATAGCTACAGCAAGGATGAGTTCAAGACTCTTGGCAAATTGACGACTAATAGGGCGTAGAGCTCTCAACTGTTCGTTGGTGACTTCATACGCTAGTTCAAGATTATCAGGAGGGGCTTCAACTGCAGGTGTTTCCCGAGTGGGAGAATGAGGTTGGTTACTATCTTATTGAGAAGGCTCAGGGCGAGAACGATGATTTTTACTAGCCATACAACAGGGGCCCTCCTTCTAGCGCTAAAAATTTGTTGACAGGCTGGATTGTACCAACAAGGGGATGTCCCCGGTGTAGAATCCCAACTAGACTCCACACCATTTGGTTTGGGAGTCCCATCCCGATGTAGACCCGACAACCATCATATTGTTTAAGGTTCGCTTTAGACGAAACAAACAACAAGCGTTACAGAGCAAATAAAACTTTCAACAAATGCAAGTTAAGAAACTTATGGAAATTAAACACGTGGAATGCTATGAATATAACAACGACAAAGTATCATAACATGAATCTCAAGAGAAGTAGTGTTAGCAAAACTCCCAATAAAACTCATGTGTACTACAAAGATTAGTTCATTGAACATAAACACGTTCATAATCAACAACATCATGAAAGCATAAGAAAGCATACAATTCTACACATGATATATGTTCAAATCAATAAAGTAGTTCATTGACATAAACATAAAATAAGCACAACATATACCATCCAATACCGCAAAAGAAATCTCATAATGATTGATGACACATGAAAGAATTGCACACTCAAGATCAAAGAGCTTCAAACATCAAGTTGAAATATCCATAGCATCATCACATGAAATCCATCAGTGGAAGTGCAGAGTCACCACTTGAATTCACAAAAGATCTATTAGCTCTCAAACAATATGCACAAATTCAGTCCAAAAATAAATGTCCATTACATCTAGCCATGAGGGTTTATTTATAGAACATAAGGTGACCGTTCACCTTCCAAGACCTTTCATCTTCCCTCATGTCTCTTCAATTTTCCTATGACCTTTCACATTCCATATGACTCTCTCTACTTTACATTCTACTCTATTATTAACAAAATACAAATTACATCAAATACTGAAGAAATAAAACATTTTCAATCAACTAATATAGTAATGGAGAGATTTGGAACATTGATTTGTAACTCTCGAACAAAGTATGCTTGCCATAGGTTGTATTCTTTTGCAGGAGTCAAGATCTTGTGCTGCAACTCTTCTCCATGCCTATGGAGGCATTCTAGCGCATCTGGTATCAAGGTGGACATTTTGGCTTGTATTTGGTTTGATAGTGTCATGAGCTTTATGTACAACCTTACAGGGTCCACCACATACTATGCAATCACTTCCCTCGAAGCTTCCAAATCTTCCTTTGCAGCAACTTGTTTCATGAGATCCAAGAATGATTGGATCTCTCGTTTGACTACTTCTTTAGACCTTGCCTCACTTAATGCACCAATGGAAGGAATCTTGGGTATCTCAGCAAGGGACTCTAATCTACCATGCAAGGCTTTATATGATGTCATTACTCTCTCCAAGTCCCTATTCAATTTGTAATGCGACTGCATCTTGACACGGATAGACACCTTTTCATTTTCTGTTGTTATCCAGTTCTTCCATGGAAGTTCCTCAAGTGCATTAGGATATTGGTCAGACTATTCAATATGTGATCAACTGCTGCAGCAGCTACTTTGATCATCATTCCCCTGTCTTTCGACTTTCTATGCATTCTTGGGAAGTCCATTGCCTCTTCTAGTATCATTACTTCATCCATAATAGATGCCTCTAAGTCTTTGCTTTGGGAGTGTGATAATTTCTGAATCTACACATCAAAAATCCTTCTGCAATGACTAGTTTATCATCTCCTACTTGTTCTTGACATTTAACAAGTTATTTAATTACTTAAGTAACGATGAAAACACTATTGTAGCCTACACATGCATATAGATCATGAATTGAAATAAACTAAGACAATCACACAAGGGACATGTTATTTTTGGACAATCGTCCCCGGAAAAACCCAATGTGGGAAAACTAGTGCAGCATATAGAGGGTTTGCATTATTAAGCAGATTTTTGAATACAACTAAGGTGCCAAATCCTGGCTCACCCAACAAAGAATAAACCTGGCAGAAGTACCTCTATTCGGAGATAGATATTTTGACAGTTCCAGCAACTAGATGATCAAACCCCACAGATGACAATTGTTGTTCACAATGCTGGGCAACGATCGCTGCTCCAAGCTCGACGCTGGAACTCCGTCACCTCCTCTAGGAGTTGTGTCACCCTCTTAGTGAGCCTCCCATGCTCAGAAGTCGATATGCTGAACTGTTGCTCTCTCTACCCCACAGAAAACCCCAGCGTTGCCTCTAAGGGTCTCTGTCAGCCCCTCTAGCTTCTGCGTCACCCTCTCAGGAGCTACGCTGTCTCTCCTGTTGCTACTTTGCCTCTCTACTATGTGTTCTCGTCCTTGGACTAAAGTCCCTCTGCTGAACTTCCCCTCTCACTGCAACTCAGATCACTTAGCTCGACTTTCTCAGCAAACCACGTCCCAGAGAAATCGAACTCTTTGATCTCTTGGTATATATCCAACTGACCCTGAAGCCTCCTCTTATACTTTTCCTGTTGATGAATCAACGACCGAGATTAAGTCTCTAATAAACAGCTAAGATTAAAACAGACTTGATCTCGTCACTTAGAACCTTCTCACCCATATTTTTATTAATACACATTAATATTTTTATTTTCCTAAGTTTAGACTTAGGAACTCCATTAAAAATATTAATTATTTTAATAAAATACAATTCGGGTAGAATTTCACCAAACAGTTTATGGGTTCTGGAGATCTCATGTGTTCAAGCCCCTCCACAAAATTTTGGAGCTAGAGCACATCCGATGCTACCCAAAATCAACACTCCCTCTTAGCGAGGAATGTGCTCTAGTAACACTTCTCAACAGAAGTACTACACTAATCCACTACATCGGTCCTCTGTGTTTTTGATGCTTGGCCTGCTGCCCTTCATCCACTGCACCGCTACTTCATTTACAATTGGCCATGACTCTGCCACTGCCACTGCTACATTTGTACTATAGCTCCCTCTCAAAATGTTGCATCATGTTGCCCATAGCAATGCCACTGCTAATTGCTGCACTACAACTCAGTTATTGAGAAGTAAGTAACTAAAACTTCACCCAAAAACTAACATCCTGGTCAGTATGGACACCTCGTGATCTTGAAGCTACCTTTGTTGCTAATTTGTGCTGACCCTTTGCTGCCACTGCGTTGCTGCAAACTACTCTATGCCTCTCACACCACTACAACATCCACTGCGCTGCCTCAGACTTTGTCACTCTAGCAATGCCACTGTCACTCCATCACACCTCGCTCCAACCGACACCCATCATTTTGCTACTGTCGTTAAGGGCTCCCGTAGCCGTATGTGATCCAAGAGTTTGGGCACCTCAAGGATCCTGCCCTCCATGTAGTCCTATCAACTACAACTCCATGTCGCCCCACCTCTTCTTCAAAGGCGCATGAGCACTCATGGCACAATCATCATCCTCGCCTTCCTTGTCCGCTTTCCCTGGAGCAGCCTTTGATTCAAAAGCCTCCTCCTTTCCCTTCTTTTGGGGGCACTAAGTGGCATAATGTCCCAGTTCCCCACAGTTGAAGCATCTGACCTTGGTTATGTCCTTCTTCTTTCTCTTCTGCTGCCCTTGTTGTCTCGTCAATGCGAGAGATGCATCCTCCTCCTCCTCCTTGACACGGGCTCCCTTGCCGCTACTCTCTGACTTGGTCGACCTCCTGAGCTCTTCTTGTCGAAGAGCTACCCACATCTCCTCCCAACTGGGGAGAGTCGCTCTGCCCAAGATACTTTGGACAAAAGTCTCCCCGTCCTCGGTGACTGCATTTAGGGCAGTCCTGACCATGAACTCAGGATCTGGTGTAGACACCACGGAAGTCAACTGATCGTGAATCCCTTGCAACCTGAGAAGGAAGGGATCAATCTCTTCTCCCTTCTGCATCTGGTACTGTCTCAATGGATTTTCTAATAGCATCTTTCGTTGGACAGAAGATCCCTGATACAAGGTGGTCAGCACCTCCCACATCTCCCTTGTTGTGTTCTTCTCAACAATGTGTGGTACTACATGATCTTTGACCCTGTCTAGGATCATGCACTTGGCCTTAACCTGGGCCTCCTCATACTTCTTCAACGGATCAGCGTCGACCGGCTCAGTAACTACCATCAAGGCATTGTCCTTGATCCGATGTTTGTCTAGGATTGCTAAGTTCCTAGCCTTCTAGATGACAAAATTGGATGCTCCATCCATTCTGTCCTGATCCCTCAACCCATTCATTGCCATCTCTGCTCAAAAATAGGATTGGTTCTCTTCTCCCTCTTCTGTTGTCAATCTAGCAAGACTTGGATCTAGATTCCTTTGGCGCAAGAAACCCTCTAAGGAACAAGCTCCTCTAGACTCCCTCTGAGTCCTGATTTCCTTCACGGAAATCCTCCGGCCAAATGTCAAATCACTCCTTTCTAATCCTCCTTTGCTGCTACAACCCGGATCTAGATTTCTTTGGATAGAAATCTGTCAAGGAAGTGACTCCCTCTACCTTGTCTCTGTCTCCACAGGCACTGTCCTGCACCAACAGAAACAGCGTCCCACCAACTCCTCAAATCGAATCTGCTCTGCTCCCTCAACCCGGCCACTGACTGTTTCGAACCTCTCAGGCTCTGTGCTGGCCCAGAGAGCTAACACAGTCATTGCGTGAGCCTTTGCGTCACTCCTACAACTGCTGCTCTGCCTCTGATACAGCGCTGTCACTCAGGACAGCTGCTTCTCTGCAGCAAATTCTCTGGATTTCTCGGCCAATGTCTTCAGTCTTCTATGATCTGCAATCCTCTGATACCATGTGAGAATTTTTGAATCTACACATCAAAAATCCTATTGCAATCACTTGTTTATCATCTCCTACTTGTTCTTTACATTTAACAAGTTATTTAATTACTTAAATAGAGATGAAAACACTATTGCAGCCTACACATACATACAGATCATGAACTGAAATAAACTAAGACAATCACACAAGGGACACTGTTATTTTTGGACAATCGTCCCCAGAAAAACCCAATGCGGGAAAATCGGTGTAGCATATAGAGGGTTTGTATTATTAAGCAGATTTTTGAATACAACTAGGGTTCCAAATCCTGGCTCACCCAACAAAGAATAAACCTGGCAGAAGTACCTCTATCCGCAAACAGATATTTTAACAATTCCAACAATTGGATGATCAAACCCCACTTATGACAATTGTTGTTCCCAGTGTTGGGCAGTGATGGCTTCTCCAAGCTCTGCACAGGAAATACGTCACCTCCTCTAGGAGTTGTGTCACCCTCTCAGTGAGCCTCCCTTGCTCAGAAGTTCATATGTTGAACTGTTGCTCTCTCTGCCCCACAAAAAACCCCAGCGTTCCCTCTAAGGGTCTGCGTCACCCTCTCTGGAGCTACGTTGTCTCTCCTGCTACTGCTCTACCTCTCTGTTATGTATCCTCAACCTTGGACTGAAGTCCTTCTGCCGAACTGTCCCTCTCACTACAACTCAGATCACTTAGCTCGACTTTCTCAACAAACTGCGCCCTAGAAAAATCGAACTCTTTGATCTCTTGGTGTATCTCCAACTTACCCTCAAGCCTCCTCTTATACTTTTCTTGTTGATAAATCAAAGGTCGAGATTAAGTCCCTAATCAACAGTTAAGATTAAAACAGGCTTGATCCTCATCACTTAGAACCTTCTCACCCATATTTTTATTAATACACATTAATATTTTTATTTTCCTAAGTTTAGACTTAGGAACTCCATTAAAAATATTAATTATTTTAATAAAATACAATCCGGATGGAATTTCACCAAACGATTTCTGGGTTCTGGAGATCTCATGCATTCTAGCCCCTCCACAAAATTTCAGAGCTAGAGCACATCCGATGCTACCCAAAATCAATAGGGAGCAAGAGACAAGCAAAGTTTGGTTCTCACTCTGTAATTGTAGAACCTTTTGCTTAGAGGCGGCTAGCTTTTCCTTCAAATCTACATTTTCCTTGTTCAACTGATTTATATTCAGCTCCATAACTGTTACAAAAGCAGTTCCAACATAAACTATCATTTCAAGGTTCATTGTGGTGTTGATGACAATTTCCTTTTTGGTGACAACTAATATAGGCTTTGTTGGGTTCTTGGCGTAGCACCTACGCTTTTCTTGCATGATTTTGCATTGGACTTGATTGAAGGTGAGCATGGAGATGTCCAATACTTATTCCTCTTCCTCCTCTAGAATGCCCAATTCTTGCATCGGGAAGTGTCCACTGATGATGGGAGTAGATGGTGGAATGTTCAAGGTGGGCAGCTCCAACTGCATCTCTGAGCTCTTTGACTAAGGATCTTTTGTTGATTTGTCTTCTTGTTCTTTGGCAAGCAATTCTTGTTCAAGTTGCTTAGTTGAGGCCTCTTGTTCCTGCTTGGCTTCCTGCTCTTCCTTTCCTCCTCTTCTCACCTTCTTTGTTCTTCTTGTTTTTTCTTTATTTATTCCTCTTTTCTGCTCTGCTCCTCTTCAACTTTCTTTCTTTACTCCTCCTCTCATGATCCAGATTTAAACAGGAACGCAATAAAATACAGAGATAACCATATACACAAAGATGCAGCGGAAATAATGCTTCATTTCATTAATGGAAAATACCGAAATATGCTTACAACCAGAAATGGAAATAAACCAGCTAGGGCGATGGTAGCT